>UFQX01000210.1:837715-895103 GCA_900497675.1 Arapaima gigas | reverse complement strand
ATCTACCTGTACTTCTCAACAGACATTCAAGTTGCATGGCTAAGACTTTTGCACAGTACTGTAGATTAGTAATAAGTACAAAAAATATACACGAACACATACATCTACACACATACACATATACGTGTGCATGCACACATGCACAATCATAAACAAGACTTAAACAAATATACAGATACACACATATGGTGGATATCCATGGTTATTGGCATTGGTGGTGGTGGGGATTTGGGCTGAGAAGATGGAGATCAGCAGCCTGACCGCTGGTGGTAGGAAGCTGTTCCTGAGCCTGCTGATTTTGACTGTGATAACGACTCCCAGATAGCAACAGTGAAAACAGATGGTGGAGAGGGTGGGTGGGGCCCACAGTGATGTTGTGAGCTCTCCTGATGCACTGCCTGTTATAGGTGGTCTGGATGGTAGGTAGTCAAATCCTGGTGATGAGTTAGGCAGCCATCTCTACCCTAGAGCTCCCCAGTCAGAGACAGCGCAGTTTCTGTACCACACTGAGATGCAAGAGGTCAGGATGCTCTCTATGGCACATCTGTAAATGCTGCTGAGGGTAGGAGGTGGGTGTCAAACTCTTTTCAGTCTCCTCATAAAATGGAAATGCTGTTGTACCTTTTTCACCAGAAAGGTTGTGTTTTGGGTCCAATAGACTTCCTTTACATTCCCAGGTACTTGAATCTGTGCACCAGCTCCAATGCTGCACCCCCAAGGCACAGAGAATTGTGAGGAGGTCAAACCCTTCTGAAGTAAAAAATCATCTGTTTAGTCTTGTTGACATTGAGAGATAGATTATTGCCCTTTTGCACCAGGCTACAAGCCACCCCACTTCCCCTCTATAGGCCAACGCTTCCTTGTTGTTGTCGAGGCCTACTGTGGTGTCTTTGGTGTCCTTGATGATGTGATTGCTGTTGTATATGGCAACACAGTCATGGGTTAGGAAGGTAAGCAGCAGTGAGCTGAGCACACATCCTTGCGGAGTGCTAGTGTTTAACATGGTGGTGTGGGAGGTATTGCAATGGATCCTCATAGCCTGTGTTCGGCCAGTTACAAAGTGGGAGGTTCGGCCCCAATGAAGACAGTTTGTTGACCAGCTGCTGAGGGATGACGGTGCTGAATGCTGAGCTGTAGTCAATGAGCAGCATTCGGACATAACAGTCTTTACTTGCCAGGTTGGTCAAGGCCAGATGTACTGCAGTGGCAATGGTGTCCCCAGTGGATCTATTGGGGCGATAGGCAAACTGGACAGTAGAAGACAGGCGTCGACTTAGGACAAGACTAGTCTCTGAAAGTACTTCATGACAGCATGAGGCAGGACACAGTTGATTTCTTGGGGACTGGAGTGATGATGGTGGTTTTGAAGCAACAGGGGACAACAGCCCGAGCCAGAGAGGTGTTAAAGATGTCTGTATAATGTATTGCTCTATGAACACATCTTTAAAACATCTAAGTAAGAGTTGTTAATAATAATAAGTACTAAATTAATAAGAGTATCCATAACCATGGCACTATTTCATAGGGTAAGAATGGATTCATAAAAATGCAATATATAAGAGAGTGTAGAGTTTATCTAGTAGAAATCAAGCAGTTAGTCAACCCTATCTAGGGATTTACTGCACAATTTAAGCTTATAAATAGAGATCACAGTGTCATGGGCACAGAAAACCATTGCTTGTTTTAATGACAGCAGAACAGAACTTCTTTATAGGTGTTTGGTTAACTTGTGAATATATGGGTGGTAGTGTGACACAGAGAGCTGAGGTTATTCAACTATATTTAACAATTGACGTCTCACAACAAAGAACATGATACATAGTTGATATTGCATGTACGCCATACAAGCTCTAAGTTTAGGCTTTGATGCCAAAAAACTGAATTTGTTAGTTATTTACAAACTAAAGTATCATTTGCAAAACCATCCAGGAAAATGTATAAAATGAAAATATTATTCTGTACAAATGATGTCTAAGATTAATAAGCAGCACCTCATCGATTGATATGCAAGATATTTTTATTGTTTCAAAAATATTTTGCAATACATATTTTCTTGTGGGATTTGCACAAGATTGGCAGTTATGTTGGGCACAGTATGTTTAGTCTGAAATTTTCAACTATATGTGTGTGTGTGTGTGTGTGTGTGTGTGTGTGTGTGTGTGTGTGTGTGTATTATATGTGTATATATATATATATATATATATGTGTGTGTATTATACATATGTCTGTGGGTAAACGTACAATGGGGGACAGAGATCATTATCATTTAAGAGAATTTTTTTAAGCCATTATTCTGTATTCAGTGCTGTGAAAGAGCCACCACTGTCAGTAATGTAGCCTGAGCAGCCAGGGAAACAGTGTACAAGTCCCTTTCTTCTCATCTGTCATTATAATGTGAGGCCACACTACAATTAATGTCACTGGAATATAATGAAAATTACAGTTGACATGACCTCTGAAATAGATGTGTAAAAAAATGCACCAAACCACTATCTTGTAGTAATTAAACTTGCTGTTGAAAAGAATAAAAAAACTATCATGCAAAGGAAAAATAAATGAACCTTAACGCTCATTTAAACTTCTATAAAGTTAGCCTTTAGGTTGAGAATCACTGACACATAACTAACTTGTAAAATACATGTTTTATTGCCAGTAAAGTTGAACTGATCACTACAGCTTAACCTCAAAGTGTCAATAAAGCAATAGCAACACAAACTGGACATCTTCTCTTTGTAACTAGTTTTGTAAGTTAATTTGGTTACTATTCCAGGTTAGTTCAGTTTATAATAATTGCAGTCACAGCCCTACACTAGTTTTTGCTTGACATAGCAGATCAGTTAAACATTCCTGTTCTTTCTTCTGTGCCGATTTGTAGATCTTAAGTGGGGAAAAGGTTTAAATATGTATCACTGACACTCAAGACCATCGTGAATAAAAGTTTTTTTGTACTCTTGTACTGTGAATTCTTATGATAATGTGGTTGAATTGTCAGATTTATTTTCAAAATGAATTATTGACTCGAAAATAAAAGGCTGCCATTATATTCATTTAACAGTGCCTTTACGTTACCTTTGCTATGCCGTGAATACAAGTGCTGGATTTGCTTATGTATGCTGTGAGGTGTTCTATACCACGGAACACTCATTAGTCCAAGTACAAATGCAAAGGTGGTAGACTGGCGTTTGACATTATAAATTCAGCCAAAAATAAATAAATTAGCTATGAAAACTGACAACAGATAGACACTGTGGTCCATTGTGCAAATTTGAGCTATTTCTTTCAAGCGGATAAACGTTTTTCGCTGAAATGAACATGATTATTGTTTGTCAGTAAACCGAAAAACACATTTTTCTCCTGTTTCACCACTGAACATTATTGTTAGAGGGAATTATTTTTACCCCTGCACGGATGGTAGTTTCATGAAGAATTCTGTCTGTAGTCTGTTTTCCACGTGCTTTTAGAAATATAAAAAGGAGGCCACTTGTACCGTATGTCTCAGCAGGCTGGAGGCACAAAGATCTGTGGACTAGTTGTGTGTGATCGCATTTTAAATATCATTAATTCTCTCTCACACATGTGGACACACCTGAGGTCTCGGGATGGCTTTTTTAGCAGAACGAACGACTCAGTTCCCTTGACAACAGCAGAATGGGATTATAATATCAGGACATGCACAGTAAAGCGACCAGAGGCTGGCTCTGCAGTGGAAACTTCTGCGTTGATCCACAACATCAGACGCTTCTCAGGGAGGAAACAGAAGCAGGGATAAATGGAAGTGTAATTACACTACCTGCCAAATGCATTAGGGCAGTACAAAGAAGTAACCAACTTACCTCTCATTACCTAAATTCAGCCTTCATGTTTTACTGTGGGATTATGGCTGTGCTATGCACACTAAATGCTGTGTCTCCTTAAAGGTGGAACTAAGTGTGTTCCAGTACATTCCATCTTTCGTTCGTTTGCTGTTCTTTTCACGTGTATTTTATGAACTTAGAATTCCTGTAAACTCCAGTCAGTGGGGGACCTGTAATTCCCTCGAAGTTTGTACATGGATTCATCGGTAGCCTGCCGGTCAATTCAAGGTTGCAGTGAAAACCTGAAAGGCATACATGCCCAGGGCATGAGACACGATAGACTTTACTTGCAAACCCTTGAAAATTCGAGAGGTTATTTCAGTTGAAACACATGTCTTTGGACTGTGGGGAGGAACCCATGCGAACACAAAGAGAACATGCAAAGTTTACACAGACTGAGCTGAATTCAAACCTCAGTCTGAGCCAACAGCCTGGGGAAAAGGGTTTACCCGCTGCATCTCTGTGCTGCCAGCCACCAAAACGACACCTGATAATAGCTTTAGTGCATTAAAGAGGCTCTAGAAGTGCAGCTTATGTCATCCTTCGGATTGCATGTTACAGGTGTCAGAGTGCTGGGTGTGAGAAAGTACTTAAGCCAGCATGACTCTTAGTCCATCTCCTCAGTGAGCACACGTGACCCAGTGTCTCATGCAGTGATGGCCTCTCTGGTCGGAGATGGCCATCAACTTCTGTGACAGAAGCGATCATTAAAGCAATTTCGAACACGCAAGCTGTTGTTTCACAGACAGTGGGCAAAACAGGCCAGTGTCCTTGAGATAAGCACCCCCCCCCAAACAACAGCAAGCAAGGAACAGGAGACATGAGAGGCAGCATTAGGTATTAAGCTGTGAGTGGGTTTAGGCTCCGTCAGTTATATTTTGTGACTGAGTCACTGATGAAATATCATTTTTCATTTAATTACAAATGCCCAGATAAATAATAAAGGTATACATCTGCTGCAGGATTTCTAAGGACCACAACAATAAGTATTAGTTATCGTGGTTAATGAGTCTGTGAACAAAAACACAGATTAATTCATATAAAATGATGTTAATGGACAAATTTCAGAATTCTTGAGTGGTTATCGTGTGGGACTGTGGCACTTCTTACAAAAGCAAACTGCCATCAAAAGCTGACAAAACCAGTCTTCTGAAAGGCGAGGTTTGATGTTGCAGCAGTTCGGAAAGAGAATGGGTCTTATCTGAACGTTCCGACGGAATTACCCAAGGAGATGCTCTTTGAGACATTCGTCGGGTGGCTCTGCAAGAGTCACAGTGCTCCAGGGATGCTGATGGTTTGAGGCCTGTAAGGCAGAGACTCATAGGATTTGTCAGAACCACCTGTGTCAAGAGCGACAAGCCATGAACAGACAGCGTGAACCGTCCTGTGCTTGTGAGACTCGCTGTGCTTTACCACTGATAGTGCTGAGAAATAAGGCCGTGTGGGTGGGAGGGACAGCTGTCAGTGTCCTAGCCTTGGGCTTTGTACCAGGAGGCTGAGGCCTGCACTCAACTGTTCAGCCAGTGGGTGTGATAAAAGCAGAATCTGATCTCCAGTGGTATGGAGAGGGCAGAACGCAGCCACTCTGAGGCTCTTTCATATGCATCATAACTAGCAGAAACTGTCAAACATGATTTGAAGTGAGCTTCCTGACTTTGACATTTCACGACAAAAGGTCCCATGAGGTAATGTGCAGAAGGGCTATTCTTTGGACAGTAGATTTTATAAAAAATGATTGACATAAGGCACACTTTTATGGGTAACTATTGGTTGCGATGTCTCATTTGGGATCAGTTTTGTAATTACGCCACGAACAAACCAGATAACTTGATGGCGGATCTGTTGAGTGTGGAGCGAGGAGGCTCTGACTCATGGGCCTTGTGGTTACAGCACCTTATCAACCAATCGTTGGGGCTGGGAGGCTTATTTCTTCTGGGAAGACGGCTTCTTGAATTAACTTCATAGCAGAAAAAGTAAATTAATAACAGCCGGCCCCCAGGAGCTGCTGGCGTGTAGCTGCCACCGTTGCATCAGGCCACAGCCGTGAGCAGTTGGCTGCAGGCCACGCTTGCCAATGTCCTGTCAGCATGCTGAGAACCGGCAGCAACACCTTGTTGGCTCTTATCCCTCCACACCACCCGCAAAATTTTTCTGTCCATTTTTCCATCGCAAATACATTTAAAAAAAAATTACCACAATGTTTCTGTGATAGAAGGTTCCAAATTTACTCCAAGTTGACATCAAATCTAATCTTGCAACTTTGTTCTCTGCCGTTGGTCTTTAAGATGGATTGTTGTCCTCAAAGTTCCCGTGAAGCTACAAGTGTGTCCAACAAAGGGGCCATTTATTCTGATGAACCAACGTGCAGAAATTGTCACATGCCACCTGCTTGTCTCAGTTCCTGGGCAGCATGCCTGCTTGGTGCTAGCTGTCACAGTCATTTCTGTAAATGTGGGCCTCTGTGGGCCTAGTAACCTCTACTTTTTGGCACAGATTTGCACATCCCACCAAATGAAATAAAATGCACTTCTTTTGAATTAAAAACTGTCCAAACATAAGAAATATTGAAAATTTTATTTTTTGAGAACCCCCATCTACCATCCATCGCACAGCATTTACTCAGTGGGTGCAGTACCTACACAGTTCTAAAGTTAGGCCACAGACTCCCTTTTCTGTAAATGGTCTGGAAGAATTGAGAAAAGTCTAATAACCGGTCAAACGGAAAATTAGAGCTTTATTGAGTAATTTGAGGCAGCATGCACACGAGGGGGAAAGCCAAAACCTGCCCCCTCGGCAGCTGTGATTATATACCTTAAACCAGCATCGTGTGTCATGGAGAATGCAAAACGTGTCTCTGTGGTCATCCAGTAGGAAAACAGAAAAAACTTAATGAACCATAAACAAAGTCTAACACATTGACCACGGGCATCAAAACACAGGGTGTTGTTAGAGCAGGAGACACTGGGTGGTAGGGCTGGGAAGGGAAGGCAGCCCTTGGGAAAGGAAGGAGGCTATAAGTCAGATAACCATAGGCCTGAGAAGATACTAAGAAAGTAGGGATCTGTTAAATTCCACCCCAATGGACATGGCGAGCTACTTCAAATGAACATTCTCACTGGACAAAACCGGTTGGCAGGATTCTCATGTTGATTACTATTTTTTGAGCATTTTTTCCAAAGTGACTGAAAAGGTTAAATCTGTACTTATGGTGTCTTCTTATTATCGACTGAGGGTAAGTACCTTGACTATAGGTACTGCAGCAAGAGGAGGGTTCAAACCTGGGTCCACTGACTGCAAGACAATGGCTCTCACTGCTATGCCATCTGTTTTCCCATCTAGTTTTTACAGCGATACCTTAGGATTCAGTATTATATGTATTACTGAAACCTTAATATTGTCAGACAGGCAATATGTAAGCAGAAGCTTTTTATTTTATGTGTAATAAGCTTTGTGTTAAAAACCTCTACTGTTGACACCCCCCCCACCACCTCCTATTTCAAATATTCTAACATTCCCTTAGAATACTTCAGGGAGAAAATCCAATACATGTCAGACAAATGTTGAGTTGTCTATGTTGGCTCAAAGGGTGCTACAATATGAAAGGAAAACAACATGTAATGGTCCTTTACTCGGCAGACATTTCTCAGTCTGTGGACAGTGATATTGCTGCATACTTATGTCTACGTTCCAGGTTGGAGGGAGGAAGGGAGGTTCTGAAAGACTGTAAATGTAAAACTGAAATATACCAAATGTTGGATTAATAATACAGCTCACTTTATTAGCACCAGAGGCCTGAAAAAGACTGGGAGTTCAAGTATGAGCTAATAAATATATGATGAACACAAGAATATTTGCGACTGCGTGCATACCAGTCTTTGAATCACAGAGCAGTTGGGAGCGCAATCACATAACTTTATACTCTTGCTCTTCTTGTTGTATAACTTAAAATGATGGAAATTGGTCAGGGTCTTGGACCAACGTATAATTTCCATAAAAGTGTTAAAATGTGCACGCACAGTCATACAAAAACGAGATCTCTGTGTCAGGGAGCTTGTGCATAAAACACAATTATAGAAACTGAGCCGGAGTATAATTTTTCAAGCGTCTCCCAGTGTGCATGTTTGCTGTTTGGTAATTTTGTTTATGGGCGGATTGGAGGATTGCGGCACCTCAGGAATGGAGAAACCATAAAACAGTGATTTAGACCATTTAAAAGTTCTTGTACGCATCTATGCCTGTAGTTAAATGCTGTCATTACTTTTTAAAATAAACGTCGCTTCTTTAATATCAGCAGCAGTTTCATTAAAAAATCATGATGTGCTTACACGTGAGTCAGCACTTTTCTCCTTTTAGGAGGCCTAAGGACAAAGTCCAATTAGTGTAAAAGCTTTACTGGCTACTTGACCATTTTGTTTTACCAATAACTTCTACATTTCCTGCCCCTTCATCCACCCATAACACTGAATGAAGGAGGGCATCTCTGACTAATTGAACGTGCTCCTAAACTTTGAACTCCAATAAGATAAATGGTTCCTTTCAATCTCTTGTCAGTGGATATTTGATTTCTTGAAGAGAGCGGTGCTGACCAGCACTGCAATAACAATGCATCGTTCCAAAACTAAATGCAGTGCTATGTTAGTCTGTTTGAATATTAATATTTTGTCTCATAATTTTAAACTGATCTAAATCGAGCTTGGCGCAACGGAATTGTGGTGCTGCTGCCGCGTGGCTTCTGAGCCCTGGGGTTTTGTGGAGGTTTGATTTTGACGGAGACTGTGTGGAATTTGCGCAGTTTGCCTCCTGGGTCCCCCCCCCACAGTCCAAAGACTCGTGTTTCAGTTGAATTTGTGACTGTAAATTGCCCTGACTGCGTGTATCTGTGAGTGAGTGGCTGTTGTGTGTGTTTAACATGCACCCTGCCTCACCTCTGTAATCGGCTCTGGATCACTACAATCCCATTGGACAAGTGGTCACTGATAATGAAGAGACAGATCATTTAAACTGACTTTCCTGTCTTTGTAGGGTCTGTTGCCTCATTATTACTACTGTGTTTTTCTGTACCCACAGGCTATGGGCATGCAGCCCCAGGAACAGATGCTGGGAAGGCCTTCTGCATGTTCTATGCCGTGCTGGGGATCCCGCTCACGCTGGTAATGTTCCAAAGCCTGGGTGAACGCATGAACACCTTTGTCAAGTACCTCCTAAAGCGCATCAAGAAGTGCTGCGGCATGCGGATCACTGAGGTCTCCATGGAGAACATGGTGACGGTGGGGTTCTTCTCCTGCATCGGCACCTTGTGCATCGGGGCTGCTGCCTTTTCCCACTATGAGGACTGGAGCTTCTTCCAGTCTTATTACTACTGCTTCATCACATTGACTACTATTGGCTTTGGGGACTTTGTTGCTCTCCAGAAGAACCGGGCTCTCCAGAGGAAGCCCCTCTATGTGGCCTTCAGCTTCATGTACATCCTGGTGGGCCTGACAGTCATTGGGGCTTTCCTCAACTTAGTGGTCCTCCGCTTCCTGACCATGAACAGCGAGGACGAGCGGCGGGATGCGGAGGAGCGGGCCTCTCTGGCGGGAAACCGCAACAGCACAGTGGTCCACGTGCAGGACGACGGCCAGCGTGGGCGGCTGCGCTACAAGGGGGAGGTGACGGACCTGCATTCGGTCTGCTCCTGCATGTGCTATCGCTCTCATCAGAACTCCTTCAGCTCTCAGCTGAACCCCCAGTACTTTCACTCTGTTTCCTACAAGATTGAGGAGATCTCTCCCAGCACCTTGAAGAACAGCTTTTTCCCCTCGCCTGTCAGTTCTGTGTCCCCCGGCCTCCATAGCTTCACAGACAATCACCGACTCATGAAGAGAAGGAAATCCATTTGAATCTCCAATAACGTTTAGCGTTTCAATTTCTAAATTAGATTCCAAATGCTGCTCCCACCAAATGTCATTTTAGCACTTTTTGTTAGATATATACATACACACTGGGAAAAGTGCAGAGCACTGGGCGGAAAAATGAAACGAGGTGAAACAAGCACCAACACTGACATTATGATTGCTTCACTTGAAGACCTGGTGGATACAAAGCATGAAGCATGGATACTTATTATTTATTATTTATTTTTCCAGAGGTTCGAAAAAAGAAAGTAACTTTTTCAGCCTACCCCTTGAACCTGCACTTGGGACGGATTCAAGAATCACTGTCTGTCGTACCAAATCTTGCACACCGAAAAACACTGCAGTGGGGGTGGGGTATATTATTTTTAAAGGTTATACGGCTCTTTTATCATGACTTGAATTTGATCGCAGTTGCGCGATTTCAGTGCCACAGTGGAAGCAGAGAAATAATAATTTTAAAATTACTTAAAGCATCAGGTATTATTTTCTATAAGCAATTATATTTAGGAAAAAAAGAAGACTGATTTCTTTCAGATGATAAAGTGATCATGTCAGAATATTCTGGCCCTTTGGAGCATGTGCATTAAATGACATATGAATTGTGTGCCATGTTTGTTAGACTTTGTTTCAGTTCATTCATTTTCTAAAAGGAGATTTCATATATATGGAAAAAGTATTGTACATATGTTTTTTTCCAATTGTGTAAAATAGAGAAAAAGGAGGAACTGAGGTTTTTTAAAGCTTGCCAGTTAATGGATGCATGTACTTTATTCAACTGGTATGCATATTGGGAAAGAGGAAATAAAAGAACATAAATCTAGCAATTGAAGTAAATATTAAAAGCAAATACGCTTGGAATGATTTTTGTTCAAGAAATATGTTATTTATTTGTTTTGCCACTTTAAACAATTCCAACAATTAAGGGTAATGCAATGAGTATCACTTTACAGTGCTTTTCCAAAGTGCTGATTAAAAAAAATCTTATTTCTATAAGAGCTGAACAATGGGGGTGATGTATTATTCGCGCACAGATCTGGAATAAAAACATTTTCCAAGTACACATAATGCATTAGAACTTAAGTGGTCTAGTTTTTTGAAGTATTAATACCAAGAGCTCACATATATATCAGTTTCTTTCATTCTTATCACTTTCTAAACATTTTCCCAAGAAAAGCTCGTTGAGATGCATCATCTTGTTAGGAGAGATTTCCTTCCTGGCAGATAGTGTGGGGTTAGACCACCCTCATAGCACGGCTGTGCTGCAGTCCTCCCCCGCCAAGGAAATGATGGTTGAGCTCCTGAGAAACGGGATACTTTGTAAGTGATTCTGTGAGGAAGGTAATAACGTTGCTGGCAATCTCAGCAGCCGCACAGTTTGGCCGACCCCTCCGTGAGATTAGAAGGGCTGCAAAGACTAGCGTACCTTTCTGCTTAATGATGTTGTAATTATCGTTTGATGCATAAATGTTCTGTGCCAGAGGGAGAGGATGCTGGGAAAATGGAAAATGCATTGCTTTACCGCACTTCAGTCCTTCCGCGGTTCATTTGGTCCACTGTATGTACAGTATTTTGTCAGTTGTTGTATGCTGTCATTTTTTTAACAATGCTCTTGCCTTGCTGAGGTTTCAGGAACTTGAGCTGGCCAGAATTTGCCACCATCATTCTAAGAACACCTATCTTAGCTCTGCTTCACATTTAGGTACCTGCTTTATCTTACGTATATACAAAAAAACTTTGCCATTTACTTAAACATATATTTCTACAAACAAAAAAACATCAGAGACCCCTCTAGCCAACTTCAACCCTTGAGTTGTGCTTTAGAAAACATTATTTTTTGCTGATACAATCCAATATAGGATTGCCCATTACAAAGCAGTTATACACAGTCCAGAATAGGGTGGCCCATTATAAAGCAATTATAAAACAAGGATTATCACAGTATGTTATGTTACACATCAACCTAATTCCTTGTCATTATCGTAAGTTGTATGCTTCTTTTTGGAATTTTTCATATATAGACCTTATTTATGTGAAATGGTACCACTTATGTTGTCTTGTGTTATGTGTGTGTGTGTGTTTGTGTGTGTGTGTGTGAACTCCTGAATCTGACATTTCATACTCTTTATGCTCTTTATTACACTCTTGCCTGTTCATTTCCTACACCCAGCCAGATGTGACAGATTTACAAAACCTGGTGATCATTAAATTTATGTGTTGAAATGCTTGGTATGGGGGTTGTCATGGAAGACATCATAAAATCACATTTATGATAGAGAAAAGTTGCAAAGGAGTGAAGAGGAACGACCAGAACACAACCCAAGGGTTAAGAGTATTTAACGTAAAAGACCAGTACCTTCACAATGTACATGCCGCTTCATAATAACAGCCTGTTGAAATCAGCAAAGTATAAACGTAGAACACATCCTTTCAGTTACCTCATACGGCTGATCCATTCTCCCTGCAAGATCACAAATCAGCATTGTGTTTTGTTAATGTAGAGATACTTGTAATATATTTTTTCAAAATGCCTTTGCTGTAGAACACCAAAACTTTTATATGATTTACACAACTGTAAACTATTGAAACTTTGCCTTACATATAATACAGTTTATCTGAACACATATTTGTGGTTTAAATTTTACATTTTAACAAGTCAAACGAAATCCCATACTACCTAATGTTGAGTATCCTTTTGAATGAATGTTATATTCATTAATACTTAAAATCCCTGTTCTGTACTCAGAGGGATGTAGAAAAGCTGGAATTATTTCTAACCATGCTTTTTAAGCAATGATTTTGTTTTGTTTATTTTGTAAAATGCAGTTTCTGTGATGAAAAATGTCTTCAGTTGTTCGTAAGTATTGGATTGTTAACAGATTTTCCCCTTAATCTCCCTTACTAAGTCATTTACTTTGCAGTACTTTCAGTTCAAAATTGTACCCATTTCTATTTGAAGAGTTGATTTATTTGGACAAAGCCAAACAGGGCCTGTCAGGATTTTTTATGGAACGCTATATATGGCACCAACTTTCGGCTTTCTTGGTTTCACGTGGGAGGGGATCACAGGTTGGTTAGAGAATATATAGTGAGGGGAAGATAAGCCTTCACTCAGCAGTACAGGATTATTCATTTTGCCCTCTTTAATTTGAACACTAAACAACAGCCAAGGCAACAGAATTGTACTTTTACGCTTATGGGCATTATGATCCGAAATGAGATATCACGGCTTACCACTGTGGTCCAAGGTTGATCTCTTTATGTTGACAATGTGTAAAAATGTTTAAAAATTAACTTCTTTAAGTACCTATTTATTAACACGTTCATTTCTTTTACTTATGATATTGGTATGACCCTATGTGCATGAACTGAAAGTATGTTTTTGGGAATGCTTGGATTAAGGTTACTGTATGAATACTTCAGTGTCCTTTTTCCTTTTCCTTTTTTCCTGCTTCTGAGCAAATGTGAAGAAAACACAGTATTCCCATACATGTACAGTATTTTTTTAGCCAACAGTCTTGAGATACACTGCTCCATCACCTTACAGATGGAGAACAACCTTTGGGACACAAACAGCAATCGTAAAAGCTGCATCGTCTCTTGTTTGTTAAGATTAAAGCCCAAAATATTCTTCAAAAAAGAGGTAATTGATCCATGGATTTTTTTCCATTATCATTTTTCTTTGTCGAAGTTTTTGCCACTGTTGTCATAATCTAAAGTGTAATCTATGAGCTATGATACGAGGAGAAAAGAAGTCCATCCAGTATATCTAGAACATGTCTATCTCCTCACACTAACCCCCATTACAAAAACAACTGGAAAAGCACCTTATTTTTAGTTGTCCGTATATCTGCATATTTGAAAACAGGCAAAAATTTGGTATTACAAAAATTTGACCAAATCAGATAGATCAGAGGGCATATTTATTTAATGAAAACTAAAAATAAATCTAAAATTAACAACTTTTCTTTTACTGTTAACCACAGAACTAGGAAGACAATATGTAGAATGAAAAAAACTGAAGAGAACCCTTAACACGATAACACGATCACCTCCTATACAACAAATACACAAAAAACTGCAGGAACATAATGAAACGTTGGTACAGTCATCGGATTTGCTGGAGATAGCCTTTTCCACAAATATGAAATAAAACTAAGTACTGAAGAGAAAACATCACTATTATGACATTTAAAAAACACAGAACGTTTCATACTTGAATATAAATATCTGTTACATATCACAGCAATATCGATTCTTACTGACATTTATGCAGTTTACTCTTGAAATCAGAAGCACATTAGTTGCATTATGCTGATCTCTACCACAGCTGCTTGTGTTATTGCGCATTTATGTTTCATTATTTTGGGACTGATGTGCCATAGTTGCTTTGTCTTTTGGAAAAAAACAGACAATGGGGGAAAAAAAAACTGGGCTCACTTTCATCACATGAACCAACTAGGAGGTAAACTAGACGAAATAAAATAAGATCACTCATTTTTTATCCGCATAATTCTCCTGCGTGCCAGCATTTTCAAAGAATGGGCCAGATGTCCAGATTCTCTTCCCTCATCAGTCCTTGTTCAAGACATACATGCATTTATACAAAATTGGAATGAATGAGAAAGTAAAGCACGCCAGAACTGTGTATCTGCAACTCAGGGTAAATAGAATTTTGGGTTATTCCCTTATGAATCTGTACACAGTTGTTTGTGTGTACTTTGAGGTCTGAGAAAGTTTAACAAAATCTTGCTCAAATTATCTCTGTATAGTCATATAACTGCCTCTTAACAGTAAATTCCTTTCCAAGCAAGCTGAAGCTATCTGCAAAAGTAACACAGCTTAAGGAGTTTTTATTAAAACAGATTTGTCGCAGCATGGACTTAACACCTCATACTGTATGCGTTTAAGGTTCTAAAAATAATATTTTCCCAAATTGTAAGCCTTGTTCTGCAGTTTAATAATGCGCTGAATTAAGCTCCTGTGTGTTTAAAGATCAATTCTCAACAAGTTAGCTGGTTGTGAAAACGAATATATTAGCCATTTATTTGGCCAGCTGTATTCAAAAGACCTCCAAGAAAAGAAACATTTTAATGAACTATGGAGAGCTTCCAACATTTTTATAGAATTGTGTGCATCTTATACACATGTATGTTGAAGTTGAGAAGCAGTTTAAATATGAAAAGTGTGACCTCCCACAGAAATGAAATCTCAGCCTGCGAAAACATAAGGACATCAGACCTTAATTTTATGCAATTTTAGTCTTAAGTGTGTTTAGAATAGTTTTCTGGAAAAGTGACCAGACAGATGAAACGTAGC
This sequence comes from Arapaima gigas, assembly GCA_900497675.1. NCBI lineage: Eukaryota > Metazoa > Chordata > Actinopteri > Osteoglossiformes > Osteoglossidae > Arapaima > Arapaima gigas. The sequence goes on along the minus strand of UFQX01000210.1, from coordinate 880,036 downwards.
AACATTAATAAAATGGCAGAACAGCACCACCCCATTCTCTTTCAGCTCAAGGTTGTTTCTGAGAACAACCAAATGTACCAATTCTTGCACAAAATAACACATTACATGCGTCCAACAACATTATTGACACTTGCAGCCTAATGGAAAAATTCTCATTAAGGCTCACATTGTTCACATAGTCATTGTGTACCTGTGCAGGTATGTAAAAAAAACAACATAACTTGCTTGAAGGGAAGAACATTTCTCCTCTCCTAGTGAAAAACTTTAATGAATTCCAGTAATGGAACAGCACAAAATGTCTGTATCCTTGCAACGGACAGATGACACATTGCATTATGGGAAACTGCACAGTAGGTCCTTCCTCGGGAAACAGCAGAAGGAGCGTGCAGGTCCTGCTTGTTACGGCTTCAGTGTGACTGTGCAGTTTTGTTTATTCTGAGCTGTATGCCGCTTTGGAGGAAAGCAAGTGCATAAATATAAATAGGACCGCGCTGTACACTGAACTAGAAGAGTAGGGAAGAGTACAGTACGCAGCAGGGGGGTGCAGAGAGGTGTGTATCTTGCAAAACTCTAACCATCAATTACACCACAAAGGAGATGATCACCAAATAGTCAAGGGCACCAGGGGCGACATGGTGGTAGTTAAGTGCTGCCCTAAAAACATATACCATATAGAATGTTCCTTTGTGGGTCTTTGTGGGCTTTTAAATATCATTCCAGAACATGTGGTACATTTATTACTGCTCACTAATGAGGGGCAATGCTGTGATAGTTTGAAAATCCAGTTTGAGCCTTTAGAAGAAAAATTATGAAGGTTATGAGGCAAAGATTTTGAACCTCATCTGAGTAAATATTTCTGCATCCAATACTTGAACAGCACCAGTGGGACTGACCGATTAGGATTTATACTGAGTTGCCAGGTTATTAGGTGCGCCCCCCACCTTCACACAAACTGTACATTCCAACAAGGCATACATCATGTGACTACAGCGTGGGGTGTAACTCAGGCAGACCAGCATTTACAGCATCGGTTAATGTTCTACTGAGCTTTGGAACGGGCAGAACGAGTGACCTTAGTGACTTTGAATATGCTGTGCTGGTACTAGCATCTCCCAAGCAGTTATGGTCCTGGGCTTTTTATGCAGAACTGTTTCAAGGGCTTATTGAGAATGGTATGAAAAGCAAAAAAGTACCAGCGTTCGGCGATTCTGTGGATGAAAGCAACTTGTGGATCAGGAGAACAGTGAGAATCATGTAAGCAAACAGACGGGCCACAACCAAGCAAATGAATACCGAATTCATCAGAGGCGTGCAGAATGTCATCTCAGAGCACTCCACTTATCACACTTAGTTTCAAATGGGCTACGCCAGAAGACCATGCATGGTCCTGATGCTGTCAGTGAAGAACAAGAAAGCACATCTCTAGTGGGCACAGGAGCATCAAACCTGGACTTTTTGAGGTGTGGAAAAAAGTTGACTGGTCAGAATCTGAGTTCAATTTGTATCATGCAGAATCAGAATGTGGAGCAAGCAGCGTGAGTCATGGAGCTGTCCTTTTTGTCGTGAACAATATGGACCGGCAGTGGCAGTGTGACGCTGCGGGGAATGTTTTCCTGGCACACATTAGGTCCCCTGATACCCAATGAAGAATGTCTGAATAGTATGGTGTACCTGACAATTGGTGCTGACCAAGTTCATCTAGTTACAGTTTAACCACACTCCGATGAACACTCCCAACATCGTAATGTGCCATGTCACAAGACTTGTATTGTTACTGAACGGTTTCAGGAACATAACAGCAAGTTTTCATTGCTTCAGTGACCTGCACAGTCCACAGACTGCAACTCTACCCAGCATCTTTGGGATGAGGTGAAAAGGGCTCCTCGCAGCGAGATCGAGCATCCGTCCAGTTTGTGGCAACTACACAGTGCAAACACCTCTACATGTTACAACATTCCTGCACAACTCATCCAGAATCCATGCCGAGGCAAATTCATGCTGTGTTGAAGGTCCAAGGTGACATAACGCAATACTGATGGGTGTACCTAATAAACTGGCAAATCAGTGTATAGCACAGGCAACATTCTGTAGCCACAGTAGGGCACTACAGACGGTGTCTCACATTCTGTGACTCAACTGAAATATAGTGTGAAATATTTTTATATTAATTATAGTGCAGCTGCCTCACAGCACTTGGGCTGCTGTTACAGACACAGGTTCAAATTTGGCTCAGTATCACATGTAGTTTGCATGTTTCCACGTTTGTGTTAATCGCCTCCCACGGTGAAAAGATGTGTGTTTCAGGTGAATGGTTGACTCTAAACTTCCTTTAGTGTGTTTGAGGGCCCTGTGATGGTCTCATGTCATGTTTTGTACATTCCCTGCCCTCTGTTTTCAGGACACGCTGTCAACCCCCACACTGGACTTGCGGTTAATGATAAAGATTGGCTTTAACACAGATAGATCCTCAGAAATGTACAGCATTCAGTAAAGTGGTAACAGAAGCCACTGGAACAAATATATGTAACATTTAGAAAAGTATAGAAGAGTTGCTTAGAGAGGGGTGTGCAAATAATAATAATTAAAAAGTAGTACCGACAACTCAGTAACGTCAGGCAGTAGAGGTCAGTACAACTCCAACAGGCATAGGACTCATCGGAATCAAAAACCCGCTAGTGGGGTCGCGATGAGAGATCTGAAAGCATTGATAAAATGCTCTAAGTAATTAGATTTCTTCTCCACTGCAAGATGAGAAAAGTAATAAGTGATTAAAAAAATACTGAATGATTAAATAGTGTCTTATGAAGTTTTAGCATGGGTACACATCTGTCCAGCTGTATAAGTAACGAATTCCATAATCAATAAGTGTAATAATCGATTGACTTAATCTATTGTCTTCAGACCCTTTGTCCTAAGATGATAATGGCTTGGATTTGTATTTGGACAGAAAGATGAAAGCTGTGATAGGAACCCATTTTTTTTCCATTAGGCTTGGGCCCTATTTTCAAGTGGAGACTTTGATCTTGCCAGAGGAGGCATTGGTGAATGGATGGGTTCTCATTACTTTACATTTGTCAGCATTGTACACAGTGAAAAAGCCTTTTTGTTGCTTAGAGAGGAGATCTATGTATCTCAGCTCTAAAACACAGAGTACAGTTATTAGACTAAGCAAATCTGTGCCGTGTGCCAGACTCACTTAACTTTGGGAGAAGCAAACAAAATCCAATCAGCTGTGATAGTGAGAAGTAATTGTTTATACTGGCGGTTCAAAGCACGTCTCGTAGTCTAGCATAATTTTCTTCCTATCAAACAAAAATTGTGGGAGGACTCGTGCCAGGTGGTGTAAAAATGAGCGACAGTGAGGATGATGAAATTTGCTCCCCCAGATTTAATTTATGCCGTGAGGTTGTGGCAACTCATAAGGCCAGCGCGGGCTACGGAGTGAGGTCACCCAGCATCGGGTCACCAGCAAAAGTCTTATGAGGGAAAACAAAAATATCACAGAGACATAATTAAAGTGCAGGAGCACAGTAACTAAAAGCGCAGTAGCTCTTTGCCACAAAAAGTGTTTTTAATATGATCCATATGCATTTATTTATAAGAGTCAGTCTGCACCCTTGGAATTTCAAACAGTAGAATATAATAAGCAATGTAAAGTAATGTATTTTAAAAGTAAAGCAATGTAAAGCTACAGGTAATACTGAGGGATATCACCATACCTGCTCCTACTGGACAGGTGAACATCACAGGTAAACATCCTTTTACTGCTTACTGTACATCAATTGCAGCAACGTGGAACAGGCTGCCAGAGCCTCTATAAGTGCATTAATATAACATGACAAGTGACCTTGGACAAAAGCATTAGCTCTTTAAATGGAATTATAACACATATAATGGATAAAATGGTCATTTTTGTTGTTACTCCCTGGGGTAGTGGGTAGAGTGTCATTGAGTGCTGTCACCTTGTACTCAAAGGACCTGAGCTCAAATCCATACCCCCATAGCACTGTGAGCGGCTTTGCAGAAAAGTGCTCACAGAATTGAGTAATATAGAATATAAATAATGTGTCTAATTTATCTCGCTCTAATAGAACATTTTCTTAATGGCTGTTTAGTATTTGTTGGATAACAAAGGTTCTGCATTTCAAGTGGTATTAAAATGAGAAAATCCATGTGTGTTTTGTGCTTGAACACAGAGACCTGGGCAGGACTGCAGTCAAAAACACACTGGTGACAGCAACATGTTCCTTGTTGTCTCAGCACTCTTCCAGCTGCGCCACCTCAGGTCCCGGTCAAACCATCGATCGCTGTCATCTTCCTACTCTCCTATTAAACATGGTTTTAAACACTGAAGTGAACTGATGTTAAGATTGAACAGGCTGTATTTTCCCACCCATCAGCCAGGTGTTGTTTGTTAGGATGCTGGTTGCGCACACCTGTACAGAATGACCAGCATCTCCTCCACTATTAATAGGCTGTCTTCTCCGGAGACACCACTTCACACGCCAGGGGGCAGCAGGGATGAGTGGGGACAGGCCTTGAGCTTGCAGGTGTCCATCTGTGTCACTGTTGTGGCCCCCTAATGTCAGTGGTTATCAGGGTGATGGAAGGAGCTGGGGTGGGGCTGGGGGCTGGGCCAGACATTGTAGGGGTTGGAGAGAGACATCCTGTGCTGACAGTGGGGAGAAAGGAGGCCGATATTCTGCGAGGGGGGGCTAGCAGCAGATGTCACCGTCCTCCGCGTGCGTTGAGTGGGCGGGCACTCGCGCGAAGTGGGCCCTCACTCATCCCTTTCGCACGGCCCCAGCAATTAAGCTGTCAGGCCTGGACGTGCGGGACCGAGAGAGGGGACACCATAAGAACAGTGGCGGAGGGAGTGGAGACTATTCTCAGCATTAAGCCTGTAATTTCTTTGCATCCCAAATGATCACGTTGCCTAGGCCAGTTGCCGGAGAGGATTGTCTGTGCGGCGCGAGCAGGCCGTTTAATAAACAGGTGCCGGCGCAGACGCTGCTTTGAAGAGCACCGCGGAACTTGACAAAATTGCTAACATGGGATTCAGCTCAGAAGGGCTGCCTGTAAAGTTAAAACTATAGTTGTTGGAACAAGTCTGCTGTGATTGCTGCCATGATGGCCCCCTTCAGAGTGGGCTCCCACCAGCAAATAACAGTACTGTTTGAAAGGAACACAATAAAGATGTGGATTAAAGTATTGACACCATTGCATTTTATTAAAACAATGCACCGTTCTTCCTGAAAAGGATTGAAATGAAAAGATCTTTTGTCATCCATACCTGCATTTTTTTGGTTTGCAGTGGGACAAAACAAAAAAGCTGTGAAAAGAATTAAATTGTTGCTTATTCTACAAAGACATTCTAAAATGGCCTGGACAATATTACCGGATCCCCTTTTAGAGGTTATAAGAAATAATTGTATTGCAGTGATTCTTCAAGCAGACTGTTGTCCTTTAGTGCCACAGGTGTCTTCGATCTTATAAGCACTCACTGAGCCAGTTTAAATGGAGAATGGAGTCATCATGCTGCTGTCTTGTGTCACTGTGTATCACATTAAATGTGGAAAACGGAAGGATAAGCAGGCATTTGTCTGAGAATGTCAGGAAGAAGGTAAGAGTCAACCATAATTGACATAAAGGCAACACCTCCAAAGAGCTTCATGTTCCTGTAACCACTGTTGCCAATATTATCAAGCAGGTTTAGGCCCACGGGACTGTAAGTCAGCATTCCTAGCTACAAGAAGAAAATTGACAGAACGTTGAAGAGAAAGATTGTGTATAGCACAAGCTTGGAGTGTCTGCTGCTTAGGGGTGAAATATCTTGGAGTAGAACCCGGTGATAATTGAACTTCATATATGGTACGTGGTACATGTGATAGTGTTGGTTGTCATACAGTGAAATCTACTTTATGGTCTGTAGTTTGGGTACTAAACGCAGCCAAAGCATTTACTTCACACAAAAGCACACATGAAGAGTCACAGACATGATACTAATGGTTGAGTTTGAAAGTACAGAGAATTTACCCTATGAATAATATATTGTGCTTGCCTCAGGCCAGGGCTCAAAGGAGACTTCTACAATAACATATAGAATTGTGTGTGAACTGAAAACACAACATCTGATATGTAGAAGAGTATTTGACCCGGATGTCAAGAAAAATCAATAGATTTCTGGAAACAACTACATTTTTTTTCCTTCAACATGCTTGAAGACACGCTTCAGAGTTTAGAGTAGAAACTGAAGCATGAAAATGACATATCTATTCTGTTTTTATAGAACATAGAATGTGCAAACATTTCTAAGTGTCTAATAATGCAACAATAATCCCATGGAAAAACAGAAAAAGCTAAAGTTCAATGCAGCATACTGTTTTCATTTAAAAATAATAAAAAACAAACATTAAATTGTGTAACTACTGCGCAGTCAACTGCAAATGCAGCGCAAACTCAAGCATCTAGGTGCTGCAGGTGAGCAGCCGGTCTGAGCCGTTACACAAGGATCATAAGACGACTTCAAGAAGGGAGTCTGCAAGTGAGCAGCGTCTGGTCTAAAATGTTTATATGCACATCTAATTTTTATTGCAGTACTTTACACAAAGTAATAAATGAAATAAAAGTGTTCTTGTCGCCCATTTGATACATTGATATGTCGAATAGTTTTTGTACTGCCTTCTTTGTGACTGTCGGGGAGCGCCAGCAGGTTTACTTATGACATGGTAAGAATGCCAGCGCTTGACAGTTTTGTGTACTTGCGACAATTTTTCTGCGTCTTTCGCTGTCTGTCGTGCTGTTGATCCCTGCTTTTCATTGAAATGACTAAATCAGGCTTAAATATTGCCTCATAAAGTGCACAATAGCATCTCCTAGAATAGAAAGCGACTGAGATTATTAAAGGTTGCCCTGTTAAATTATCTCCATTAGTGATTTTCTGCTGAAGGCAGATCCAACAGATACATAGCTTACTCTGTAGCTTCTGAGTAGATTTTTATTTTTGATTAACCTTTATTTAGCTGCCACCTTTGATAAAGGTATTCTTACTGCAGTAATTCTGGGTAAGTATCTTGCTCCACGGCCCTATGGCAGTACAATAGATGTTTCCAAATCTGAAGACTTGCATTGTCTTTTTGTGCCAAATGAAAGCATTGCTGTGTTAAAAAATGCATTCATTAGTATTAAACATGCTGATTAATAAATTAAAATGGATTTTTTCAAGACTTGTGCTTAGTCAGAAGGCTGCTATGTTTGAAAACCGCATTGTGTTTCACTTCATATTGATCTGGGTTGTTTTCCAAAGGTAAACTGCATTAAAGGTCTGTTTTTTGTTTTCTGTAAATGACTTTATCTTTGCGCACCACCTGTGCCACCCATTATGTCCACGTCTTCAAGACAATAAAACAAGGCACTGTGGAGGCTTGTAAAAGGATGACAGTTGTGGTATCGGTGGGCTTTGTCCCCACCCAGTGGTCCCTACAATGTCTGCATGCAGCTCTGGTGTCTGGTGTTAAAAATGTCAGTGTAACAAAATCATACATTTTGCGTTTAGCAGAAAAATCATGGGAAATGGTTGAAAACTGCAAGAATGATCAGTAATCTCCAGCGTGTTCGCTGTGTCCAGGACTTTAAATGAGCAGAGATCTCCCTGCTTTACCACTGACCCCAATCTCTGTGATAATCTTACCTGCTGCTTCAGTGTTAAGCTGCTGCTCGCAGCGTCTCTCTCTAAAGCCAGGTGGTACCACATCAGGCACAAAAAAGAACCTAGTGGAGCAGCTGTAGGCCTTCCAGCATGACACGGCAAACACGGAGACAAGAACTGCCTGCTGAATCTGTAAGTAAAGTCCAACTTATAGATAGATAGACAGTGTTGCCCTGCACTGGTGATGAGATCTCTGTTAAGCATCACTACTGAAACCCGGGTAAGAATAACCACGGCACCATCTGGATTTAGGTGGTGTCCCTGCAAATGTTAACAAGGACAATTTGTTTTCACAGAAATGTGGTGACCTGTTCTGATATAATGTACATGCTTAAAATGTTTTTTGGATGCAGAGGTACCACTGGGCTACTCAGCAGGTCAAGGTGTAGTGTCACTGTTACTGAGCACCGTGGACAAGCAGCTCAAGTAGGCTGTTTTGTACTGCTGGTGACTGTGGGTTTAGCACACCGGGGTGATATTACTGAATCACCTGATAGATAAAAATCCAGCAATAAATTGGTAACATGTTGAATTAAGTAATAATAATATATTATCAATGGACAAAAACATTTTTACTTGGTGGTTTTTACATGGGAAAGTTATGATTTTATAAAGTTGTGCAAATGCTTTTGTTAACTAGGGGGTGACACACCATGAGGAGCCCCTGACCCCTCAGGTTAAAAATATAATGACTCATCTCAGCTGCCAAAACCTCAGACTAGCAGCTAAAAACGGCCCAGATTCATCAACAGTTGGTCTCTGTCCATCACACGGTAGAGGAGACGTGGCAGGGGGTCCACTTAGTGGCCACAAGGACTCACAGGAGCACCTGACCCCCAGGAGTCCTCTTACAGAGGAAAACAAGCCTCCCTTTCGTCCTCTGAGACTGGCACCTCTTGAGCTCCCCAGAGAGGTGAAGGAGGCCCAGTGGGAAAAGATGAAGGCGGTCCAGGGAGAGGCCAATACTGCTGCCAGAAAGCTGGACTTCATGAGAACTGAACCATGGCCCCAGAAAATGAAGCCGACTCTGCAGGACCACCTGTCCCATCCTGCTGGCTGGCCCAAAGGGAGGGACAGAGTGGCGCCGGTGAAAGCCCAGAACCCATCTCTTGTCCCCATGCACCAGATCCAGCCCACCACTGCCCTGCCTAGAGGGTCTCCAGCAAGAGGAGGGGGTCAATGGATGTCACCCATTCTCCCCAGCCTGCCTCCGTTCCCCAACCCCCACGGTAAGACACTCTGTGTACGTGAGAACAAGGAGGCCACTCTACAGGAGGCCAGCAGGAGGCAATGGAGGCTCATGAGGACTCAAGGTCTTGATAGAGATCAGGACATAAGCAGCACAGCAGAAGGTGGATTACCACAGGAGGAGGGTCAGTCCTGCCACAGTGGCATCAGCACCGGCCTGCGGGAACCAAGAGCTCTGAGGGTCAGTGGCTGCGTGACGGACCGGCTGTCCAGAAAGAGCCCATAGTGCTCACAGCACATGGACATCCTGGATGTGTCAGGAAAGGTTGTAGTAGCTGGTCACATGCGACATACAGGCCACATTCAACAAAACAATCTCTACTGTAGATAGTCTTGTAACTATAATATACTCTACCATAAACATTAAAATAAAAATAATACACTGCAGTGGTTTCATGTTTGTTTTCTCTGGAGATTCTCAACTGTAATTATTATGCATTTTAAAAAAAGCATAAAATATAAAACAAATGTTTTTTATGTGATAAAAACGTTAGTATATCAATAATGTGTCAGAATACTGTTTTTATCAGCCTCTCACAATATTTACAAAAAAATAGCTCACATTTAAAAATAATTTCAGACTATTGTGAAAAAATGCCATGTGTCACAGAATATGGAAACACTAAAGTGATACTTGTGCCAAAAAGTTATATGCTGTAAATTATATGTCAATAGAAAAACATTCATTCAAATCACTTATGCTGGCTTTGAAAATGTAATGTTGGAGCATATAAATTCACTATGAAAAAACTTATTGGAAAAATATACGTAAATATAATTTGTAAACTACACAATGTTGATAACTTTCAAAGGGTTTGAATATGTTTGCAAGACACTGAATACCTTGAGTTGGTATTATATGATGCTCTATAAATATAGAGCTCATACTGTACCTTCCTCCCATAAACTACATTACATGTCATAATTTGTGAACCATCAATATGTTGTATTATGTATGTAATTTAATGATCAGTTAACTGTAAAAGTGAATACAATTTGTCACTATTTATTTAAATTTGAGGTTGCAAATACATCCACTTAAGACAAAGACAAAAAGGTTGTATTATTTCACAGTATGATCAGGTAACACTAAGTGATAAGTTCCAGAAGTTCATGGAGGCATTCTGGTCATGCAAATCGAAAGATGATTTTTTAAATGAAATAAAATTAAAGACTTTGGTCATCCATGTATTTACCGAGGGGATTTCAGATGTAAACCTAAGCATTAAAACATCCTTGCCAGCTATATAGGGGTAATCAGCCTGCAGTTTGTTTCATAACTTGATCAAAATGAAAAATGAGCAGAGATGCCTTCTAGGAGTCTGTGTGACATCAGTCACCCGGTGCTGTCACTGGGGCATTCAGCCAGCACATCTGCTCTCAGACATCAGCGCTCTTCCGACTGGCGCCCGGCGCCTGCTATAGTTAGACCATTTGGGGATGGGACACACCCACTCTGGAGGACTGCCCCCCACCGAAGGACATCAACGTTGTTTTCTTTGCCTCACTGTACAAGTCACATTGTTGCTGTGGCTTGGCCTCACTTCTGCTTCGGTTTGCTTGTGTTTTTTCTGCTTCTGTGGGCATTTTTATTGGCAATGTGTGTTTATCTCAGCCTCCAGTAAGTGGTGCTGCTTAACCTGCTTTGTGGCATCTCTAGAGGGGCTGGAGGTTCAGAAAAACTCATTGACTAAATGATAACATGTAATGAGCAGCAACAAAATGGTTGTGAATTCCAGAGTGCGTAAGTGCATAGTGTGTCCAGCAGGGGGCGCAAAGAGGCACATAACCAGGAAACTGTGTAGCAGGGGCAGAGATCCTACACTACAGCCTGGTGTCTCCACCACCTTTATGGCAGCAAACCTGGGAGTGGGAGCCTCATTCACTGAAGGTGGAACAGATACACACTGTAACACCTTGGGCGTGTGGAGAAAAAAAACAGCACTGTAAGATAGTGTGTGTGTGTGTGTGTGTGTGTGTGTAAGTAACACATACATACAGTATAAGAATGCATCATATAGCTACAAAATTCTATAGTATGCAAAACAGTGCACATATTCATTTATGTATTATCCTTAACTGCTGTCCTAGTCGGAGTACAGTAGTTTCAGCACCTCCCAGAATCACTGGGCACTTGGTTAGGAGACTAAACCCTAGATAGGATGTAGTTCATATATCCCATTTCAGGATGAACATCCATCCATGGTATAGTGCCCAGTGACAGCATATAATACATAGTATATACAATATCCACTGGTTATCCATCCATCCATCCATCCATCCATCCATTGTCATGAGCCACATCACAACCTGTCCTGGTCAGGGATGTAGCAGTCTGGAGTATATCCCAAAATCTATGGTGTCTAGATCATGAAACCACTCCCTGAATGGGGCACCAGTTCACTGCAGTACAGTATTTACAATAAGTATAAATATTCACCCTGTTCTATTGGCATATTCAGTCAGTTTCCATAGATCATTAGATGGGTATTATATTGTACTTTTATGTTAATAGTCATGGGGCAGTAGGTCCTGTCACTTTTCCATCAGAAGGTCCTGGATTTAAATCCCCATCTGCTGTATGACTCTTTATTAAATTACTTTGAAATAATAAGGTGAAATTACCCAGCTATATAAACAGGTAAATCAGGTTAAATTTTATGATGAAACACTGTAAGTCTCCATAGGTAATGGCATCGATTGTATAAATAATAAAGGCAATTTATAGCAACAAAAGTGCTGATTGTTATAAAATAATAATGTGAACATCGGGGCTTTACCAGCGTTCCACCTGCAGGCCCCTGTCAGCACACCAGCATGGCGAGGATGCCACCACCAAGGAGGAGCACAGCCTGTTTCCGAGGGCAAAATTTGACCACAGTAAAAAAGACAAAAATACCCAGAAAGTTAGTCTATAATTGGATGGAGCCGTCGGCTTTTTTTAACGCCTGTGAGCCACCCAGTTGAAACCCAACACTTTCACTGCGGATCCACCCACTCCGTGTGGCCATCCAGGGGTTGCAGCAGATCTTCACCTCACTCCTTAGCAAGGCTCTACACTGGATTGCCACCTTGGATTAACTGTTTATTTTTTTGCTTGTCGTGGGAAAAAGGGGGTCTCCAGGTGGGTCTCACCAGAAGATGCTGTGAAGCTGCAAGGCGAACTCCAAACTCACCTGTGACCTGTCGGAGTAGGGCCAACACACCCAGCGCCCCAGTCAAAGTGTGTGATTTAAAGACCAGGTAAGAATGCCAGCACCTGCTCTCTCTAAAGAGAAACTCAGTGCCACTTGTTAAACTCTTGATCATGGTTGACTCATTCTTCATCGAGTCAGTTGTGAGTGGAGCACTCTGCAGGACTGCGGTCACTTGGATGCTCTGTTGATGGGAGCCAGCTTTGCTCATAGCGGGTGTACAGTGCGGGGGAGTTGTTACTGAGGAAAACACTTGGTTTTTCCATCATAAAGACGATGGAGCACCGTGATTTGGAATAGATCCCAGGTGGAGGAGGAGGTCCCAGGTGCGTTGTTGTGAATGGGTTCCGGAAACCCGCCTAGCCAGTACCACACAGCACAGTTAAGCCTGGATCCACTGATCGCCTGTTTGCAAATAGATGCGTATCTCTTACAGCATTTTTCTGGACACCAGTTTATGCAAATTTCTTCAATTATTGTTTTTCTATTTAGATGACATGTTTGTGGGAAGTGACACTCAGTGTTGGGTTTGTGTACTAAGCACTCTACAGTTACTTAGCCAGAATAATTTTTACTCTATAAACTCAAGATAAGTACCTTGGTCAAGGATACTACAGCAGGAGGGAGATTCAAACTGGCGTTCCTCAACTGGGAACTGGGGTTCCATGAGGCAACAGCCCCAACCAGCACTCCATCCCCTGGCNCTTGGTCAAGGATACTACAGCAGGAGGGAGATTCAAACTGGCGTTCCTCAACTGGGAACTGGGGTTCCATGAGGCAACAGCCCCAACCAGCACTCCATCCCCTGGCCTGCTTGTTAAACATACTGGTAACTTGTGTGTGTGTGTGTGTGTGTGTGTGTGTGTGTGTGTGAGAGAAACAGGCATCAGCTAATGCTATGGATGTCGATCAAAGATGGAGCAGCACAGTGTCAACACCCCAAAATGTTCCCAGCCAAGTTAATGGTCCTCTTAGAAATGCTGAAATTAGGGTTTCCAGCCACTCATATGTCAATCTGATCAAATACGTGACATTTCGTACATTTTTAATCCGTAAAAATTTCTCAAAGGGTGTGTGTGTGGAGGTCTGCTGGGTGGAGCCCCTTCTGTGTTTCCTAGTGTAAAAAGTGTTTACTAGTTGTTTTCCCCCTTCTTGGAAACTGAGGTCGTTCAGAAACTAAGACACACCTTGAGAGGTGTCTTTATGTACCCAAATCTCAGCAAGGAGAACCTAAAAATATCCCGCTGAATGACAGCCTCTCCCGAATAACAGATTGAAGGGGAGATGTGGACTAATTGCTTCAATAACGGTTTTTTTCCAGAAATCATGCTTTAATTTAGTGTGTTATTATTCAGTGAGAAGTTTGTGAAACATTGTTATGGGTACAGCTTTATTATATATTTCTTGAGCAGACACTTTGATCTAAAATAGCAGACATAGTTTGAAATACTTTCATCGTACTGGCTGAAAATACAGAAACAAGGTTCAGACAGATTACCCCCCCAGGATACAGCTCAAATTGCAGAGGTCGAAGAAGATGTGACCAAAAGGGTGGAGATTCGACTGCGAAAGAACTGCTGATCACTGAACCTCTATGTATGAAGGATAGGAATTATAAAGCCACACATAAGTTTCCATAGGCATAGCCGAACAAATGCATATATGTGTTCTGCTAGCAGGGAGAACTGCAGCATGTCCACCTCGCCACCTTGCTCTTTTATCCTTTAGAATATTGCTTAACTACTAATGGCAGCTGTGACGGTTACTTGGCCCTGGACTAACCTGTCGTCCAGTCCCAGCCAACCTCCACATGGAATGCTGCACATATGTAGGCCTAAATTTTGACAGGATGCATTTTATTCATTTTACTTCTGGTTTTACTACCTTTTAAATATAGCTGGTCTAATCCAAAACCAGCCACTGCAGCTGAGTATAAGAGAGAGAAAAAAACAAAGTACAATATTCATAATAATATATTTTGTAGATGCACATTTCCGAAAGCCTCAAAGCTTCATAAAGTGAAACAAATGGGATTGAAGGTGTTTATTATGGTGTTTAAAATTCTGGAGCATAGTGTCATGAATTCTAAAGAAGAAGATGCTTCTACTTTGGCACATTTTATAAGAACAGTGCCCTTAAATGTTGGAACCCCTCGAAAAGAGAATTCTTGGGACTTAAATTAAAGCACAAAAGTTTATGAAAATGAAGTAAATTATTCACCAAATGGGATTTACATCCATCCACCCATCCATACCTTTTACAGGTGAAAGTTGCAATAGCAGCAGACGGAGCAGCACAGCCCACGCTTCCTTTTCCTATGGCAACACTAGCAATGTGTAATAATGAACATCCGGTTTACAAGAATGTGCAAGTTTCAAACACAGATTATAAATTTCTCTGATAATTTCACATCGGTTGGTCAGCAATTAAATAGCAGTAGTTTTGCCTGTCAATGCATGCATGTGAATATCGACAAAATGTTAAAAAAATCATTTCAGGGATAACAAGCTGCACTTGTGACATATGTCTCCTGACATGTACTGTGTGTAGAAAGTATGAAAGCGATTCGACCGGATCATATCTAAAAAATTTTTTTCCCATTTCAAATCTTCATACTTCACCACTGTTGGTTTTCATACCTTTTTTGTCCACCATTCCACATCCTTAAACTGTTTTTTCATTTCTGCACATGTCTGTTATGTGCTTTGATTTTTTGCTTTCAAGAAGTGTGTGAAGCTGGGAGCGGGCGGGGAAGACAATGCCACATCATCATAGTTTGATAGACCACAGACACACAAAAAGTGCCATAATCATCTGATGACAGTGCGCTCCTGGGATTTTTTCCATCATTCACATCAAAAGGACACATGTCTTTGACAGAAATGACATCTTTGCACAGTAAGGGCTATAGCCAGGGTGGTGGGCACCAAAACCATTATTAGCTATGTGACTGGAATTTTGATGGGAGATGGAGTTCTCTCTCTGAGTCACTTCCTCTGGCTTCGACTGACCTCTGTCCACCATGTCATTTCCAGCGTGCCACGTTCAGCTGTTGTGTGGTCTGTATATTTTTGTTTCTGATTCAGGCCTAAGTGCTCCACGTTGGTTAATTGTGTATCCAAAAAAGAAGGCAGAAGGTCAGTAACTCCTTCAGAATGTCAAACTCCATCTGAACGCAAGAGTGGGTATTTATTTAGACAGGGTGAGGGTCAAAATTGGAAGAGAGACTGTTTTAGACCATCTCGCAAAGGCCTATGATGCATGGTATCGTGTTATTCTCCCTCTTCCAAATATACCCTCACTGGCCACAATATTAGCTACACCTATCTAGTACAGGGCCAGAACCTCTTTTGCCACCTGAGGGGAATGAATTGAGCAAACATGGTGCTGGATATTCCACAAGGTTCTTGGTTTTTGAACCCAGGACCCTCTGATTGCAGGTTTTTTGGCAGTACATTCATTTTGCTAACATTGTGTTCCACCTCATTCCAAAAATGCTCCATTGCTTGAGAGATGGAGACTGTGCAGAAACCTGGAGCAAAGTAAATACACCTGGAGAGTATAAAGGCACATTTTGTGGGTTGGTCTTCAGGTATGTGCTATGTGATTTTGCACAGTTTGAGAAATCCTGAGATTATCCTATAAAGGGCTGAGAACAATTAGCACAATACTTTGGTCCTTCAGAAGAACTGAGTCATTTAAACAAAAACTGCCAACCTTTATTGTTGCCACTAGGCACAAAAGATGGATATATTTTTATGCCAATTTATGATGTTGTCAGCATGCAACAGTAGAAACTGGGGTTAGACAGACCATGTTTTTCCACTCTGTAGCTGTTCAGTTTTGCAGACTGCATGATCGTTGGAACCTCATCTTTTTGTTTTGTGCTCAAGAAAGGAATCCAGTGTTGCCTTCTGCTGCTGCAGCTCACATACTTCAGGACTTGAGAAGTTGTGTGTTCAGAGAGAGATTTCTGCATACCACTGATGGTATCGAGCAGATATTTGTGTCCTTTGTGCTATTTTGTATCTGATGGCAATTTAATAATGGTCCTAATAAGTTGAGAGTTTTCATTTCTGAGACCACTGTAGCTGGCAACAATAATGCCATGTTCAGAGTCACTCTGAACTGTGTCCACTCATCTTGTCAATTTCCACATTTGTTCTAGCAGTAAATGGACCAGTCTGCATGCTTTATATGCCACCGCATATCACAGAAAAGGCAGAGAAGCTGTTTGTGTAAACGACAAGTTATACCTAATAAAAAGAACTTCGATGAATGCCTGTGCACTATGTGCTTTGTAGCACAGCAATCCCTGAGTATCCAAAATTTCTGTATTTGAATTTTTGCTGATACTTATATTTCGATATCCAAATAGAAACTTTCAGTGTAACAAATTTTTATCCAGAGTCTATCCATGATAAAAAAATTCAAAACATGAATAAAAATCAAAATGAATAAAAAATCTACAAATAAACACAGTAAACTAGCAAACAGTGTAACATAATAATATAACACTCTATGAATTGTAATAAACTATTACGAATTTAACCAAAGCCAGATGCTCGTGTGCACAGGTGTTCTCAGCTGACTCACTTTGCTTGAACATGTCTGTGCCACATCGCCACATTTCACTTTTTAAAAATAAACCTGTTTATTTAAATGCCGGTTGTTACGCTAAACAAAGAGGAGGAACTTTGACACGTCTTTAATCTCTTTATTGAACATCACTGAACTCCTGCAGTGAACGCCACTCTCATCTCTCGCGTAGCGCTGTGACGTGGGGGGTGGGGGCGGTAACACGTGTGTCCTGTGCTTTACCACGCGTTATAAACATGCACATTAATAACAAAATCAAGTGTTTTGTAACTGAGTCACTGGTGTTTGGTGTTTTTTGTCACACTGAAATCAGGGCATGATAGTTATATAGGTGTTTTCAGATGGGCTTGGAGTTATTTACTTATTTTTTCCTTTTTAAAACAATGGGAAATAGGCTGTCAGTGAACAATTTGGCATCCGATGAATTTTCTGGGACAAATTAGACTTGGATACCGAAGGATTATTGTCCATGTACTCTCCCCTCTTTTTTAGTGCGTATGATATACTTTTGTGTGCAAATTACCATCTTCTATTTATTGACTGCATTCTCTGCTATTGTGTTTTCTATGCTTTCTTCACTTTGGTCTGATGAATATATATTGTTTTGTGTCCACAAATATTTAGACTTAGTGCCTTAATTTTTAAAATCGATGCATTGGATTACTTATCATTTGCACACACAAAACATTAATTCAATATGTGTATCTTTTTAGAAAACAGTGTCCAAATATTTTCAATTTCTTGCCATTTTTCTAAAGATGCTGTTAGAAAAATGAGGTCTGTAAAGTAAAAACTGATTAATTAGACAATTATTTTTACAATTTACAACCTGCTGATCTTCTCCACAGGCGGAGCCTTGATGGTCACTGAGGCTTGAAAAGGAAAAGCATTCAATGAGAGTGAGATGATACTGGAAAAGGGATGGAGGATTTTTCAGGTCCTGATCATTATTGCTATGACAGTCTTTGGAACAGATGCCCAAAGAGCAGGTAAGGCTGTGACAGGTGGAACTGGGGCTATGAGTGGATACAGGTAGAACACTTTAATCTGTGTAAGCCCACCTTGCGCAGGTCAAGCACTAATGATGTTTCTTTCGAACCCAGGCTGTAAAAATGTTCACTATGACTTGGTGTTCATCTTGGATACTTCGTCCAGCGTGGGCAAGGAAAATTTTGAGAAAGTCAGGCAATGGGTAGCCAACCTTGTAGAATCATTCGACATCGGGCCAGAGAAAACGCGCGTTGCTGTGGTTCGCTACAGCGACAAGCCCACTACTGAGTTCAACCTTGGGAGATATAAAACCCTGGAGGATGTCAAGAGGGCAGCAAGAAACATCAAATACCTGGGAGGTAACACCATGACTGGGGATGCCATCAGTTACATAACCAGCAACATCTTCACTGAGAGGGCGGGAGCCCGGCCTTCTGACCAGGGCATCCAGAGAGTCGCTATCCTTATGACAGATGGAAGGAGCCAGGACTATGTCCGGGAGCCCTCCAAGGCTGCCCACCAGGCTGGGATTAGACTTTTTGCAGTGGGTGTTGGTGAGGCGCTGAAGGTCGAGCTGGAAGAGATTGCCTCCGAACCCAAGAATGCCCATGTCTTCCATGTGTCTGACTTCAGTGCTATAGACAAGGTCAGAGGAAGGCTGAGGAGGAGGCTCTGTGAAAGTAAGTATCCCTGAACATATGCACTTAATAAAATTCTCCTCAGAAACTGAGTGTATGTTGTGAATATATAAATGCCTTAAATAAATGAAATACAACTTGCAGGAACCTGACCTTACAACATTCGTCCCATTAATTATAATACTAATGATGCCAATATAATAGTATTATTATTGTTGTATATTAAAATTATTTTAGTATGAATAATGTGTGAAATTAGTGAATAAAAGTGAAAGAAAGTGAAACAAACCCCTATTATACAACATGCATGTTATATTTATTTATAGCACCCTATTGTTTATATAATACACTAAAGTATTATAAGGGAATTTGGAACTTACAACACATTTGACCCAGTCAGAACAGAACCCCGTAAGCTTTCTTATAAAAATATTAAAATGGTTTCCTTATACCATTGCACATGTTGTAAATGATCATTATTTTGGTTTATATAAAATGCAGGTACCAGGGTCCTCCACTACTTAACAAATTATTTTGCCGGCTCAGCACTTTTATGTACAGTTAAAAATGTAAATAATGATTCCTGCATGAATTCAATACGCTCCTGACAAGTATCAGATACACGAAGATAAAACCGGATATATTAATCCAAAAAGATAAGCCTGAAATTCATTTGTGGAGGCACATAAATTAGCGTTTTTTCGCAAACCCTTTGGATCAGTTTGTGAAAGTTTTCTAATGTATGTGCAGCACCTCCATCGACAAACAGTACCGATTGTCACATGTCGGGAATTGGATCGAAGGACTCAGCTTTACAGAATTATTAAAAGAAAATCCTTTCCCCAGTCTAACTCAGCAGTTACTGTAGGGACTAATTTACATCGTAATAGGGTTGGGGATGGTTTGTACATTCTTGCAGGATACCAGCCACTGGTTCACTTTTAATCTTTACTGTGAAAACAGGGAACAGTGGATGTTGCTTCACTTAGGTTTGATGGTTGTTTCTGACAAGACCAGTTACAGATGCTCACGTGTAAAGTAAGAGATGAAAACGTTCAAGTGGGAAGAGCTGCGCACCGAGATCTGTCAAGGGTCTGATCTCTTCTGACCAAGACGTTTTTGCGGCAGGATGCCCTGAGTGCACTTGCAAGGAAGTAGAGGACGTTATCGTAACATCAGTTTGTTCAGTCCCTGTCTGCTGACAGAAACAGAAGGATAGTAGTTTTTCAGATTATCCTGAGTTATCATAATAAAGCAGAAACTATTATGGGACTGTAAACAAAAAAATCCCCAAATAAATTTCAAAGGCACAGAAAAGAATGTGGCCATGGACTGGTCTTGGATGAGGAAGGCGGTATGTACTGAACTCAAGTCAGATGCTTCACACTTGCTGAGCATTCCTGGCTAAAGTTAGCCAGTCTTGGAAAGGAAAGATCCCTGAAACATTCAGTATGGTAACTAAAACACCGTGAGGTGCTGGACGTGTTTCCTTTAGCAATGGAACTAAACACACTGTATGACTTTTTGATATTCCATGCTGTAATCAGAGCCTTTATTCTTAATATAAATCTGTTTCCATGGGGACTGATACCAAGACCTCTGACCTCTGAACATTTAGCTTCTAAACCCATGTGAACCTGCTTTTCAAAGGGTAAGTGACAATATTTACCATTCTTAATATTATGCAGCCCACTCTTAAAGAATGAACCATTGAAATAAGGTGCATGGAGATATTTTTGATTGACGGACACCTGGGATGTCATTCCTCCCTGCTACAGGAAAAGAGCTGCTGTCTCTCAGATGCACTCTGCACTATACATGCACATCTAAGAATATCAATGGCGAAAAAAAAAAAGCTCAGGAACATGGCCAAGTTATTTTTGTTTGGAAAATTACAGTTCTAGGCTTTCAAATTTGTCTGCTATTGCATTTTTGTTTATTACTTGTAATAATTTCCTGCAAAAAATATATATATATATATTTTTGCAGAGGCGAGGAAGCTCAAACAGTTTTTTGGAATTTTTCATTGCTGATTTACTTTGGTAGAGCAGAACTGTGCCAGCTTTATTTAAACCAGTGGCAGTTTTACAGCAAGGAATTATAGTAGCTCTCTAGCATACCTGCTTCTGCACCGCCATGCATACAGTGAAAGAACCGGAATAATCTGCCTTTGATTTTTATGTGCCTTTAATATAAACCTTTATTTTTCTACTTTTTTCTGCACCTCTTACCATTTTAACCTTTGGAAGCTGTCACCAGTATGTACACACAAAATTATGATTATTGTGTCATTAATCTTAAGTCCTGCAGATGAAGAAATAGGTACACCTGCCAAGTGTGTCTTTCTTTACCTAGGGATGCTTCATGATGGGTTCACTTTCTTAATAGCTAATGTTTGAACAGAAGTTTTTGGCAGTAGTTGCATCTCCACCATTATCGTTTTCATTCAGTCAATTTTAAAATAAGTTTCTTATTGTCTCTCCAGCGAGGATTATTGATGGTAATCTTCAGTTGACTACTTTTATGCTAAAATCCTGCTTTTCACAAAAATGACAATGCACAATGATGTTTATCAGTATTATTAACATTATTATTGTTCCAGTTCATTTCATTTCATCTGCATAATTGTATTGCCACCCCAAGCAGACAAAGGTGCCCTTCATATTGCATCAGTCTGTGTCCCCAGTCCACATGACGCTGGAAGCCATTTGTTGGACTAAGCAGTAGGAAAAAAGCATTATTGCATTCCAGCCTACTGATCTATCTCTAAAGTACAGGGTTTATGTTACAAGGATAAAGAATGCTTTTCTTTTTAGAGAGTCTTGATCCTAGCATACGCTTATTTGCACTCTGCAATATGTGTATATGTGTGGGTGCTAAAAACAGTAAGTTGAACTTCCTCTGCTTGGAAAGCTAGCATGGCTGAATTCACCTGAAAATGGCCCTTTCCACATTTGGTTGTACAAAAACAAGCAAAGAAATGGAACCATAATCAAACTGAACTTTTCCCCCAGAAAGCCTTTTGAACAATATGTAATTTATCATTATTAGGAAACATGATTTTTGTCCCAGGGGTAATATTTTGAAATACACAAAATGTCTATAATATTTTAACGGATCCCTATAAAACAGGAATCACAGTCACGCCTCCGTATCCCAACAAAGCTCTTTTCATAGCTGTGATTAAAGAAAATTACAGGCTGTTACTGTACAGGATTGTCAGATGCAGGGAGCCAGAGCGGTTTGGGAGTTGCCCAAGCCGTTTTTCTGCACTGCACACACAGAAGAATGAGGAAAAGGCTCGACTGGAGCTCCTCTCAGCCCTTTCTGTGGATGGGTGGGGTCCCACGGAAGCTGCTGGAGTCTATGTGAGGTAGCTTGGCTCCGACAGGCGGGACGGGGGTGGCAGTGACAGCCGTGTCCAGTGAGCCAACAAGGTGGCCTTCTCTGAAGGAGCCTTTTATCACTGGTAATGCCTGTGCACAATAGCTACTGAAAGTGGCTCATTTTGTGTCCATTAAGTCCACTGAGAGTCTCAGAGTCAAAGTAAATGTTTTCCACAGGGAAAACTGCAAGGGGTAATAATGGGAAACTGTGGCAGTATGGCTATTTTTAGTAAGCGTGGCTTCAAACACACGCTTTGCCACCTCTCCATACGAAGAAGTGGGTGACTGAAACATCAACAGGCCTGATGTGAAGCTCCCCGGTGCTGATCTGCTGGCTGACCAAATTGCCTTGGGGATTCAACGTGCAAGTGTGTAAATCACAGGAGTCCGGACTATTTTACCATTCTTCTTGGAGTTTACCAGATGGCAGACAGCTCAGACTGCGCCGGAACAGAAAATTACTGAACTGGGTGAAGAGTTGTGGAAAACACAGAATAAACTAAAAACATTATCAAAAAATGTAGCAGGAACATAAGTGTAGATTAAACAAAAAAACCATACGCAAATAAATTGTTATTTATTCAATAAAATTCTGTTTACTTTTGTATAGCCCCTTTCCCAGCAAGTTGCACCAGATGCAGAAAACTGACATATTAAAAGTAAATATAAATACTAATAAGCATTAACTGTATAGTCATGACAAAGTGTTTGAAGAAGTTACTACAGAGCACAAATGGTCAAGCAGACCTCCAACTGTCTGGTCATCAGACAGTCTTCAGTGGTCCAGTGACAGGCAGCGCAGGTTTTTACCTGGCATGCTGGCAGCAGGGGGTCTCAGATCAGAGACAAACTTGTAAATTTGATTTAACAGTAACAATGTGAGCAACAGCAGAGCCAATGCAGAGACCCAAGATCTGATGTAATATGACCATTTTCTATGGTTCTTGTTATAAGCCTTGTTGCAGCATTTTGGATTCATTGTAATGTGGCAAGAGTGGTGTTTGGGCTTTCAAGGGAGTAAAACATTACAGGATGTGGGGCTGCTATAGACAAATACACGTACTTGCTTCTGTCCAACTGTATCATGGGAATTTTGTAAAAAATGACTATATCATAATTATATTATATAAACCGTGTATCAAAATGCAGTAATCTAGACATTCCTAAACTTCTGGACTTTATTTCCATGGACGTTTAGACAACAAGTGCTTGATTCTTCCATTACTATTTATAAACATGGTACCCCCATCTTGTCACATAAGTGCAGCAGTTCATTTTCACAACTGCAGGCTAGAAGGAAGATGAAAGTGTTGGAATAACCTTGTTAAATCTCCCAGGTTATGACTTCATTTCAGTTAAAAGTCCATAGCAGTTACATTCATACCTTGTTTTGCAAACAATCAAATTAAGATGTTTGATTATATGAAAGTTAATTTATTTTAATTGCATTTTTTCACAGTTCTATCTTATAAAGTTTCTCTTGCGAAGTGCAAATGGCCCACATATTCAGATTACTGGACAGCAATGAAATGCCCTCAAAACAGGGGTAGAAAGGTGAAGGGAAAAGAAGAGGAAACAGGGGAAGGGGGTAGTTTGCAGTATCTTGTGGGATAAGTTGAGTGTACATTTATATATTGCCTGCTATATCCAAAACTTTTATAGAACCTACCCAACAAATAAACTAAGGTGTGTTTATATAAGCACTGTAATGGTTAAAGTTAGGCAAACAGATTCTGACAAAATGTTTCTCTCATGAATGTGGCCAGTAAGGTACAGGTAGGATTTTAACGCTTCCAGCAGCTTACTGTCCTTCTCTAGTTTCACACTGTTGTGAGCCAGTGGTGCCTGAAGTATAAAAGTGACATGTGAAGTAACACGGTTCTGTCCACATGTGATAACACACTGAATATGATGCTGATTTTTAGCTGATCACATGTAGACTTAACTTTAGTATTGCTACATGACGATAAAAGATAATAAAATAAATTGGTGTTCCTAATAAAAATAAACACCGTGTCCTGTGTCTTACCCAATGTTTCCAGGATAGAGGGACACTGCGACCCTGAACTGTATGACCTGCTGATGAAAACAGAATAGATAAAATTTTTGTTTTAAATTTTAAATTATATTTTAAAATGTATATAACCCATGGATGAATTCCGATTTTATTATGCGATTATGAGCTTTTATTGGCTGGGATGTTGTGGGTGTACTTATGGATAAATCTGGCCTGTGTTGAGACATCTGGGCCCCAGCTGTGTTTGCAAGGTGAGATATAAGAGTATGGGGACAGGAGACAGTGACACCTGGCTGGCACAGGTAGGAAGAAAGCAACGTGGCACTTTAAGCTTTTTTGCTGTGGGAGTCCCAGATTAGAATGTGGCAGTTTGTCTGCTGGACATGTGGCCTTTCCGTGTGTCACCAGTGTCTATGTTGTAAGGTCAGTGCACAACGTACAGGTACTATATGCAAGCACATATTTAAGAATTCTCAAAGCCACAGATTGTAGAGTCTCTGTACACACACTCACACATAGAATATTTTAATATTAGAACAAAGAAAAGTTTTTGTTGGGCTTCATCAAGCAGATGTTAAATAATCCATAGCAAAGCAATGCCCAAGTTACTCAGTTGTCTGAACCAAATCAAGTCTCACCCCTTCCGTTCTGCTGCTCTGTAGTGTTGGCTTGAAAGCAGCTTTATGAGGACTGCGCCACCATGGTGCTTATACTATGTTAACTCACAGGATGATGTGTGCAGCCACAACTGAACACCACTATTCCAACCAATCTTCTGTTCTCCTCAGATGTGCTGTGTCCAAACATGAAGGTGCATCCAGATCGCTTCATGCCCAACACCACCAGCGCTGGTCTGCAGGAGGTCCCAGGTACCTTTTTACTTTTTATTCTCATCATCTTCTAGTTTTCCACTTTATTATAGCTTGCAACGTATCTGCATGATTTCAGCCCGGAGACTGTACAGAGATGCTGTAACTGTAATTCTTCATCCTGCTGTGAATCTTCCTCTGACGGTTTCTATGCATCTTTCAGCCCGTTCCTGCATGAAATGCTCATGTACTGCAGCAATATAAAAACACAATGAAAAAGTCACCCTGCAGTCAGTGGACGGATGTCATGACTAGGAAACAGTTTTTTGTACAGTTCACTAAAGAGTTGTAGGGAGACACACAACCATCTCAGATTTCCTTAGCTTCTCCAACATAAAACTGTGATTTGGCTACATATAAATGTGAAAGTACATGTTTCTTCTTCCACATTACTACTTCACACATGTGAACTTAAGGGAAGTTAATGATTATTTGTAAACAGCTGAATTTCTAATTTACACATGTAGCTCACACTACTCTCCAAAGTGACTTAAAGGGTATTTTAAAATAAATTAAATAAATTAGTCATTTATACAGTTTTGCTGCATAATTTTATTACAAAAATTCAGGCTAAGCACCTTGTTCAAGGTTAACACAGCAGGAGTCGGGGGGATTCAGACCTGTTTCCTTTAAGAGGCAAGTTGCAGCTTCAACCTCAGCAGCACCTGCTGCCCTGGTCTTCACCCTGAGGAGGTGAAGTTTTTGCATTTGCAGCTTTAGGTGAAGCCATTTTTGCTCAAACTCGCAGAGGTGAAGGGCTGTATCTTAAAAAGATATTAAACTCTTGGATTTCAAGTCACATTTAACCAGAAGGATGGGATGCTTATCTTCCAGCCACCGGGGACTGACTGTGAGTCCTGCCACCCACTCTAAGCTCACTGCTTGC
Organism: Arapaima gigas; assembly: GCA_900497675.1. Classification (NCBI taxonomy): domain Eukaryota; kingdom Metazoa; phylum Chordata; class Actinopteri; order Osteoglossiformes; family Osteoglossidae; genus Arapaima; species Arapaima gigas. Next base: position 854,501 of record UFQX01000210.1, on the reverse strand, counting down.
TGAGAGAGAAAGCAGAAGCACACATGTCTCCACAGTACTGTCTTTGACTGTAAATAAACTGTGTGCTCTGTGTGGGATTCAGGACACTGAACCAACTCACCAAAGTCTTTCTTAATGAATCTCTTCAGTACAAAATGTAGAAATATACAGATCGAAAAGCAAGAGTTTTCTACAACAAATAAATTTGTCAAATGTCTATTCTACAAGGAACTAACAATAATAAAAGTGTGGACCTCAATATATTCTGCAAAAAGCTAAAACATGGCAAGGTTGCTGTGTCAATGAAGCACTTATCTGTAATTCTATAATAACCAGAGTATATTTATGGAATATTGTCAGGACTACTGCATTTAGTCTTCAGTCACTAAAGCTCTAACACAAATAGGTTTGATCCTGATGTACCGTGTAAACTGAAGCAAGGCAAGAAGATGTTTATTAGGCTGACTGGGGTATTAAATTACTGCTGACAAACACGTTTGCTTCAACACTTCCCCAAATCATCTCCAAAAGGTTAAGTTTTATCAAGTTACTGTTGTGCTGACCACAAGGATGGTGGAGTCAGTGCCAATACACGGGTGTTTTCTTTCTTATCAGCTAGACTAGATATTTCCTCTGCTGGACATCATCAGAGGGCCCCAAAAATTACGTGGGGTTGGATGACATTTTCTATGAACTGAAGCAACATAGAAATAAATATGCCGTGGAAACAACTCTGCTGAACAGTTGCAGAACATTATTATTATTATTATTATTATTATTATTATTATTATTACTATAACTGCAGCTACATGTACTACTTTTACTAAAAACAGAAAGGTTTCTAGCATTTAATTATAGATGCTAATAAAATAAAATAGTTATTGCCAGTTTGTAGTAATTCATGACATTTCTTTTTTGCTGACAAATTATATCAGATACTGGAATAACTTGTATTCAGCTGCCTTACAGAAAAACTACTGCAGTGCATGACCTTCTACTAATCGACTTCTACAAATAGAGCAAAACAAGTATAAAGTAAATAAAAATGTGATGCAGCAAATTGCACTGCACCTGAGCTGCTCTGATGTGGTTTTGAATCCAGTTCAGCCTATGCGGCGTTTGCATGTTCTCCCCATGACTGCATGAGTTCCCCCCCCACAGTCCAAAGACATGTGTTCAGGTTAATTGGTCACCGTAAATTGCCCATAGTGTGTGCATATGTTTTGACTGCGTGTGTGGCAACCCTGTGACATACTGGCATCCCATCCGGGGTGTAGTTTCATGGCCCGAGAGCTAAAGATTCCTCGATAGGCTCCGGACCACTGTCACCCTAATCTCTAGGATAAAGTGGATGGAAAAACGCGCATGTGACGTGTAGCCTTTCCCCTTGTCCCGCATTGTTTACAGAGTGATGTAAAACTGAAGACTGAATGTGTACGTAGCCAGAATGTTGTACAAACAGCATCAGTCATTGTTTGACTGAACACATTCAAGGCAATTTGAGACAAAAGTCCGGACCTGAGAGGATGACGGAGAAGCAGAGTAGCTGTTAGTGGTGCATAATTGTTTCATAATAACCTCGAGGGAAACTGAGCCAGCTAGACAGAGAACACGGATCTAAACGGATGTCCTGCTAATTGAAACACACAGTTCTTATCCTCTTTCCCTCCCGACCACAATCCCAGCAGCCGGCTGTCCCCTCAGAGGCCCACAACCTGCTGGGGGACTTTTGAGGCAGTCTGAAGTGTTACTTCTGCTGTTTATTTATCAAAAAAAGGACACGAAAAGGCCTCAGTGTGTTAACAGAAGCCACCGACATAAGCAGCACGTACAGATGTTCCCAGTTGCTCGGATCAACACGATTCTTTGGCTCCGTGGGTACACTTCCCACTTTGTTCATCTGGCACAGTTTACCCAGCAGAGCTCCGGGTTTCAGGGCCCTTCTCCAAAATAGCTCTCAGGGATGATTACACGCTTTCCTTGGCCAGTCCAAATTACAGGTTTGCGGAGGGCTCGTCCCAAACTGCGGTGCAGAGCTGAGTGCATTTTCTCTGTGCATCGTGTCAAACAAACAAAAAAAACAGCTGGGTGGACAGCTTGCTTTCACTACATTTCCAGTATAATTTGCGCAAAATGTAAAAGACTTCCTGCACCTGTCCGTCCAAGAGCAAGTTGTACAACGTCAGCCATCCTGCGTCTGTCAGAAACCACAGGGAAAGCTCAGAAGACTGCTGGTCTACCTGAACGATCACAAAGTTCTTTTCAGTGCTATTTTACCTTTGCCAACAGCGTTGGCCATTTCTCACCACCAAGTTCTTATTCTACTTCCACATGTCCGCAGCAAAGTACAGTTTCTCCGAGTTCTCACATTGCAGTATAACTGCCCTTGCCATTCTACCCACCTCTCAAATGACTACTTCTGTCTCCCATGACACAGCCTGCCAGGGTGCTGCAAAGTGTTGCCTTCAGATTTTCTGGAAACTCATTCATACCCCCGCAATGGCAGGTGACACGCCAGCATCGTGAGCAAACCAGTGAGTCTTAACTTCTGAAGCACAGATGTGAGACATTTGGAATAACATGGTCTCACAAAGTGCTTCTTTTGTTCTTGAGTAGCAGAACAGCGCTGGGTCAGAACAGCAGACACAGTGAAACAGGACACCTGGAAACTGCAAACGCGTCCACACACACAGAACAAGGACTAGAGTTTACGGTATTTTTAACGTGATCACATACCACCGTCTAAGATCATCCCAAAAGTTGCCAACATGCCAACATTTGTCTGAATTGTCAGAGTAAATGAAACAAACCAAACGGAAGAAACACGTCAGTCTTTATGGAGGGAACACTGTGTATAGACTCCGACAATAAAGCACATTTCCTTGCCCAGCTTGTGAGCCTTTCCTCTTTTCTTTAACTTATTAGTCTTCTTTCAGTAATACGGGGAGATTCCAACCGAATTGAACACTTTCATAAATGTGTTGCACCATAAGTAGATATCATATAAACACGTAGTATACTGAGCATTTGTAAAAAGAAGAAACTATGATAGTTACAAATGGTTTAGACTACATGTTCATATGATCCTTAGTTAGAGTAGTACATTTATGAAAGTGTTAAATCTTTTTCACACACCCTGAATGTGTACCTTGTCATTCCGATTATTCAGACATCTTCCACTGTATGAGGTTCAGGAGCTGACTTGTAAAAGATGACTTTTATGGAATTTAACATCACAGTGTCTTCATTCATGTGAGCGCTCGGGAACGCGCCCCTGTGCGCTCCCGCAAGTGTCGGGGTGAGTGTGTCCATCCATAAAGCCATAATGATCTGAACACGGAGAGTCGAAAGCTGAGATCGTATGTGTCATCGCACGGTGAAACATACTAAACTGGGTTGGTGGTGCTGCCGGCAGCAACTGATGCTCTGGTTGTCAGTGACAGTCGCTTCTTTGTTTTGCATGGGAGTTCCCCTGTGAAAACCACCTTTGGGTGAGGCTTACCCCTGAAAAAACCTCAGCAGATTGTGGACCTTAGTACCTTCCTCACTGCACTGTGGTACAAACCACAGCACTGCAACCCCAATGACATAGTGAGCCAACTGAGCTATTTTCGGCCTAACTCAACATGCCAAATTTATAGCCTTCGGCTCGCAGAAGTAAAAAATTACAAACACGAGCATAATTAGTGGGACCGATAGGCAGCAAAGTCGCAGTAAAGCGACCCGTCCATATGCTGAGTAATAATGTTATTATAAGTAGTTTGTGCAACTCCATAAATAAACCCTGTGAGTATATGAGACCCAGGTGTGGCAGCACTGACCCATTCTAGTAAAAGCTTAGTTTGAAGGAAATACAAGATGTTTAAGCCATATAAGCCATCTAATATAAGACATTGATGTATAGTGCATAAATTGTTTTGCATTCATAAGCAGGGACCTGACCGTCTGATTCAGATGTTTTAATAAAACAGCCAAACGTAAGATGTTTCCTTAAATGTTTTACTTGCACCAGAACACAGTCCAAGTAGCTGTATCCTTAATTCAAGAGTCTCTTCAAGACTTGTTCCGATGACTTCCTGATAATAGTTTACAACTGGACTGGTCCTTGTCACGTTGAAGAGAATAAGCAGACGTGCGCAGGCACAAATGCGATGAACTCCGTTTATCGAAAGGGGCGTTCCTAAGTCGTGGTCACAAGGCAGGCGAGGTTCGGGTCCAGTATAGCAACTCAGTGCAGGCAGACAAACAGTAAAGGGTGAGACTAAATCGGTGATCAGGTACAGGCAAAGGTCGATAACAAATAAGACTGGAGAATAACTGCTCAGTACACACACGAACCATGGGGCAACACTTCACACTGGTCTGTCGGCAATCGCCGATGTAAATAGGTTGTGCCTAAGAGGATGCAGGTGCAGGTGATCAGGAATCAGGAGGGGCGGAGTCCGGAGCCGGGGGCGTGACAGTCCTAACTAACATGGTGACGCCTTCCATTCCTAGTTTATCATATTTTTGTATAACATTTTTGCATACAAAATAAATGTTGCCCTTATTTTTGGAAGAATGAATTGTATATTGGATTTAACTGCATTTGGCCAGTTTCTGTTCGCCAGGGTATGAAATTACCTAAAATAGTTTTGAGGAGGTTATCGTGACAGCTTTGCAGTTTTCCTTGCACTGTGATTGTCGTGACTTCACTACCTGTAGCAGAGAAGTTAAGGTTAAGACAATAAAGCAGCAAAACACGTCTAAAAAAGCAAACGCGAGAACACTTGTGTTTCAATTTGCTGCAGTGATCCAGCTGAGTGGATCAAGTTATCGGTCTGAAGGCCACTGGAAACACATCTGGGGTCTTACTGTAGGCTCAGAGAACATCAGCTCCTTGCTCATGGTGGGGTGTATTAAAATACTTTGCATCTTTGCTGTATTCTCCACAGGTTATGTCGCAGATAAATTAGCGGCACTATTACTGAGGGTTTTGTGAAAGAATGTAACCAAACCCTATAAACACAGAGTGAAAAATATCTTGCAGTGTGTCTTAATCCTTTCCTTGCTTTAGGTAATGAACTGAGTGAAATCATCGCTTAAACAGTCCTCCATGTTTTCCGCCCAAAGCCTCTGAGTCTTGAATTCTTGATCTGCTGAAATAATCAGACAACAGCATGGGGCATATCACATGTCTCATGTCCCCAAAGGTGTACCTGAAGAAACAGCGTGGAGCAGCGGTTTAAGTACTTGGTACTTAAACACATCTGTACATAGCATTAGTCTAGAACTTTCATTTCCACAGAAGGTAGAAGATTTTTAGCCCTGATGTCACTGCCCCCTATGGGTAGTACAATATAATTACACATTAGTACACATTTCAGCAGGCCATCATTCCATTCGCAGCATGCGGGTCTGGAGTCTGTCCAGGAGACAAAGGACATATGTCAGAGTATACCCTGGATTGGCAACAAGGGCTACCACACAGTAAGGGACATGTAGATTCTCCATCTTTGGAATATGGTAGGAAACCAGAACACCTGGAGGAAACCCACACGGACACAGCGAGAACATTCAGACTCTGGTACAATCCCAGGACGGAACCTCGAGCACAGGGCGGTCCACTGTGCCGCCACTCATTGCTTTCGTCGTTCAGTTCGTCTTTAACCACTTCCTCTTCCTCACGTGCTGAGTAAATTTCGGGTTTGGGTGTCATGAGCGCCACTCATTTTTTCCTCTTTCTCTCATTTCAGGCTTTAACCTCATGGAGCACTTTAGCGTGAAACAACTTCTGGGGACAAAGTTTGACCCAGGGCAAAGCTCTTATGTGCGCCTGGGAACCATACCCATTGTTCAGCAAACTGAGTAAGCAAGTGTTCCTCTGAAACCAGTCATGTGACTTGCTTCATTGAGAACATTGGCGTAAACACCTTTCTCACCATCACTGCAGTTGCTCAGGTTCTGAAACCACAAGAGAAATATTATTAACTACGCTTTGGTCAGTTTGCTAAAGTTCAGTACAGGGGTCTTAATGCAGATGCTGCAAGTTATTTCACTCCATGGATAGAAAATTTGAACAAATGAAATGTTTCCGCAATCTTATTTCAGAACAGTTGTATCAGTTGTACATTCGTAATGTATTTGATGTAATATTTCACACATTTACATTTAAAATTATGGCCAATCATGATTATGTTCAGTTGTGTTACTGAAACAATCCTCAGATCAACCCTAGAGATGAACATGTGAACATTTTCACAACTGCCATAGACCAAGTCTTCCAGGTCAGTCAGACCTCAGACAGCACTTTTACTGCACATCATCCATGTCGGTAGCCAGAGCAGCGCTGGCCTTGTGCAGCCCTCACATCTCACACAGCATTTGCAGGTGTGCGCTGAGGAAGCGGGTTTAGCTTTGGGTGTCATTTCTTGGCTTTTAACTGCTTTTTGGAGACAGACTTTGAAAAGAGGTCTTCAAGGTCTTATCATTGTTGTTTTTTTTTCTTTTTTAGAGATGTGTTTCCTCAGGGTCTCCCAGATGAATATGCCTTTGTGACAACGTTTAAGTTTAGAAAGACATCCCGGCGAGAAGACTGGTACCTCTGGCAAATTTTTGACAAGTACGGGATCCCACAGGTATGTAGGCTCACTGAACAGAGATATTCTCTCTGTGGTGTCATGGGTTTCCTCTGTGTGCTCTGGTTTTCTCCCACTGTCCAAAGACACGAATTCAGATCTATTGGTCACTTTAAATCACTCATCCTGGTTCTCCAGAACCAGGATGAAAGAAAGACAAACCAGCAGGATCTGCTAGGGAGTAGAGAAGACTGGAAGTCGGCCTAGAGAGAGACCCAGGCAGGCCCATTGATAATAATCTGCAGTAAAAGTAACAGTTGTTCAGTTTTACAGAATAAGATACTGTAAAATTATGTATAATAAGAATGCTGTGTCCTAAATGTGACAAAATAATAATGTGAAGAATTGGAACAAATTGAACTTTTTCATTACAAATGCACTTGAGTGAAATGTAAAAATACAGTTAGCAAAAACTACTCTTCACCAGAAATTAACTTAAGCACAAAGCAAGGAGTAAGTGCATCTCCTTAATACCGTCTTCTGACGCTGGAACGCTTGGTTTTCTATTTGTTAGGACAAAGTGCATCACAGGCCAGTTACACCTGACAGTTCCTTTTTATTTTTCTTTCCTTTGTCACTATTCACTTTTAAAAATTGCTTTTACTAGCAAGGAAGAATGATGTAAAAACAAATTAAAACACAATATCAAAACACATGAATTTTTTCCATGTCTTGTTCATGTTTACAGTTTATTAGCATGAGTCAGATGAACACAGTCTCAGTGAATACTCTGGATGGATATTATAGTGCATTCAATTGTATATGTGTATGAGGGATTGTTCCACGTGTGTCTGCTGTCTTCATCAGTACTGTGGTACCTCCATGCTTGTATGTTTACATGTTCATCTGCTGACTGTATCCCCAGGTGTCCATTCGCCTAGATGGTGAGAATAAGGCAGTGGAGTACAACGCTGTGGGCCTCACCAAAGATGCTGTCAGGGCTGTCTTCAAGAACCCTGAAGTTGGCAGCCTCTTTGACCGCAACTGGCACAAGATCGCACTCAGCGTCCAGGCCAAGTCAGTGTCCCTTTATTTGGACTGTAAGCATTTGCAGACTCTGCCCATTGAAGACAGAGAAGACATCGATATTCAAGGAAAAACGATCATTGGCAAGAGGCTGTACGACAGCGTGCCTGTTGATGTGAGTTACTTTTGAAACGCTACACCTTCATATGACTGATCTGGAACGGTGCTAAGTGAAAAATTAAAGTGTGTTCTCCCGTTGGGTGTGTAAGTTTCTTTATACATCGACTGCATGTTACTTAGCTCATAACAAGGTGAGGTCTGGATGTTTGACTAGCAGTGTGCTGTTGCTCTTCTGTCCACAATGTGTTTCCCCAGTTTGACCTACAGAGGATGGTCATATACTGTGACTCTAAACACGCTGAGCTGGAGACCTGCTGTGATCTCCCCAACGGGCCTGTAAGTCCACATGTCTGAGGTGTGCTGTTGTTGTCGACAGGCCAGGTATCTGTTCATACAGAACATCTCTCTGCCCTCTATCCCAGCAACACCTCTGTCTGTTTAATCCTCAGAGGTTGGACATAGTCATCCTGGCTGACACTGGCTTTATTTCTGTTCAGTTTTTTAAACCAGTTTTTTGTATTTCTATAGAGCACTTCTTTTCACCCAGTGACCCACAGCGCTCAATAACAGCAAACAGTACAGCTATAATAGATATAAAGCAAGCCTACAGGAAAAAGATTAACTATACATTTAATGATAAGAGAAACTATACTGGCTGAAGAAGCAATAATATATGCATGGTGGCAACTGAGGAGAGGAAAATAATAAAAAAAAAACGCAACCAATAAGGAATGGGAGAAAATAAACCTCTGGGGATCTAAGATTTGTCCAGTCAGTGTTCTGCTGCCATTTTGAAGGACTGTTGTTTTTCAGTGTCCGAGGAATGTGGTGACAGAGGCTCCCCCACTTGAGATACCCACTCCCACGCCTAAAAGCAGTGAACAGCACAGTGGTCCCAAAGAGATCAATTGCACGTGTGCAGCAGGGAAAAGGGTAAGACTGGCAGGGGGAACGGGGGGGGGGTCCATCATCTGACTATCGACAAGAAAACAACACCAACCATACATGAGTGTTTTTCTAAGCATTTGTGGAAGAACCCAAAACAGATTTTCCCTAAACTAAGGCACGCATTTTTCTGATAGGTCAGTACGAGTCCTTCAAACTGTTGAAACTCAACATGTAAAATCTGTTCAAAAACAAAGGCAATTAAAAAATACAATTGTGTCCTTTGGTAATTCCCAATATAAAAGTATCAGCTATTGATTCCTCTTACAGGGAGAACCTGGTCCACCTGGACGTGAAGGCCCCAGGGGTGAAAAGGTCCTTTGCTTTTTTCGTTTCGGTATCAAACAATAATTCTGCAAAAGGATATGCATTGCTGTCCACTTTGCCTTGATGGTTCTGTCGTAAACCCAAGTGAATCTCTTTTCAGGGTGACACTGGGATTCAGGGTCCAATCGGACCTCCCGGCCTCAAAGGACAGAAAGGAGACCCCGTATGATTCTGTTATTCAAATCAAAAATAAGGCACTGTGACTTAGTGGAATTATGGGGAAATATAAGCAAGAATGGAGAAAAAAGCTCCAAAGACAAATGAAATGGCCAATACTGTTAAATCTACAAGTTAATTACTAAAAAGTAAATTCATCACAATATAAACATAAATGGTTATGCAGTCATATTTAAATAATTAGCAAAACTGAGTATTTTTTATTAGTAAAGAAAATGATTATTTTCTTATGAATTATTATGTACTGCAGTTTCAGATTCTCTGCTTTCCTGTTGTCTTTTTCTCTTCCTGTGTGGCTCTAAATAATTGATCCATGTCGATTGATTATTTACAGGGCAGAGCTGTTTCTATCAAAGGTGATAGAGGTGAAAAGGTAAGCTCATGGTTTTAACAGTCAAACTCCTCAAACAGTAGAACGGGATAGACAGATTGTCGCCAGTGGGACGTGGATATGTTCTCACTCCACCTTGTAGGGTAAACTCAGGCCGGGGCTCGGGAGCGTAGTTCCTCCTGCTGTTTTGGGCCTCGGTTCGTGCTGCAGACTTGGTCTAGACAGGATGTTCATAGGGATCGTGGGCTGAAAAACCCCAGGACACTGCTGGCCTTAACAGGTGTGTGTACCGAGGATGAAGAGCGGGGCTCGGAGCAGCAAAGATGCCTCAGCACATGTTCTCATTACGGTGGGCTGTCAGGCAGTGCGGTACATCAGCGTGAAGGTTAGCGTGCATTTTCACGCTGCGGTCACAGGCGTGCGCTTTCCACCCACAGGTGAACCAATGTAATAAACGCGGCAGTTGTACAGTGAGTTTCTCTACAATTTTTTCTGTGCTGAAGGGAACGCGTGGACTTTGCTGCAAGGAGGCTGTGAGTTCACAAAAGCGGCCGAGAGATTCTGCAGAAAGCTTAAACACATATCTGCTCGCGCACCGTATCATTACATATAGTGTAACAGATGGCTGTTTGCTTTTTTCTTAGTGACAGCGGTGTAAACACATATATACTTAGAACGTTGACACATTGAGTTTCGTTCTCTTTGTGTAACAAAAGCAGCAAAAGAGGAGTTTGCTGGTTAAACAGCATGAATCTACAAACACATTGTTTGTGGTTTTTTTCTTTTCCTCCTCTGCACTCTTCATAATCTGCTTTTTTCTGCCCTTTCTGTGCCTTAGACACGGTAAGTTCTTCTCTGTTCTGCACTGCGTCTCCATGTTAAAATCTTTAAGAGTCAGTAGAAAAGGCTCATATGAACATGGGAAACGGTTTTTTTTTTTTTAAATCAGGTGGACTGTTTTAGAACTCTGACCAGCAAATGCGTTATATATTTTATCTTATCTTATGCAAAAATAGTTTATGCAACTAGGCATTTATCTCTATAAAATTCTTAAGTATTTACTCGACCAGAATTACAGCAGCGGTGTTGACGACACGCAACCTTTTAATAAATTTATTATCATTATTTATTTATTTGCTCGGTACAATTTTAGCATTTGTACCATTTCCACTTTTTTATCCATTATTCCTCCCAGGTTAGATGTAGTAAACCACCAAACACGTCTCCCTCTCAGACCGCGACCCCACTGTCGTCTCTCTCACGCTACAAGCTGCCGGATGCATCAGACAGCTGACACACACAGAGGAAAGTCTTGCTGTCCCAGTCTAAGTTACACCCCCCCCCCCGCTGCCAGTTTGTGTTCTGCTGTAGATTGTTTCTGTGGCCCGGTGCCACTCTAAAGGTCCGACGGAACCACATCTTTAAGCACTTTCTGCAGACAAATCTGACCTTAACCGTAATACCTTAATGAAACTCAGCATCACCTGAAAGCTTTATATATTTGTCTTGTTCATCTGTGCAGATGTGTGCACAACGAATAAAATCTCTAAAAATAATTACGGGCCCTAGCTTTTTTGCTTGTATACCAGCTTATGGAAAACCAGCGAAACCTTTTGTAGGCCAGCGCAAAGAGCCACTATATAATTAAGCATTTGTAAACGGTGTAAAGAGTTTCTTTGAGTGAAACGTGACGTCACAAGACCAGCGAATTTCAAATGAATGTAAAAATGAGCCGGGCATGTGAAGAAAAAACCGTTTCAGACCACGATTGTGGACTGGCTGTCTCCTTTTGTACTATGGTAACAGCTACAGTGCCACATGTATAAAGTGATGGCCTGTGACCGTCCTGGATGTTTCCTCCTAGGGTAACGAAGGTTCGAAGGGCGTACCAGGACAGACGGGAGACAAAGGGGATAAGGTGAGGCCACTGTGCTTTTCCACAGGATATATGTATATGTATATGTTAGATGTTTTAAGCATACAGAGGGCACTTTTCTTGGAAAGTGACATTGGAAAGAAGGAATAAATCAGAAAGATTTTAAAAAGCACAAGAATTATAAATCACTTTTTCTTTTTTATGCCACCATACTATACTGTCTGTGTTTATGTAAAGCTCATTCTAACTGCTTAATGCTAAGGCAAAAAAAATGATAAAGCCAGTAATATGACAAGGCTAGTCATGTTTTTTTCACCAAAGTGAACATTTCACACGATACCTTTTTCAGAGGAATGCAAATTCTCAAAGTTAATTGAAGATATTTAACTAAATTGTGAACAGAAGAGCAATTTTAACCAGCAGCATGAGAATCTGAACCATAAAATAGCTTAAGATCAGTACGGTGATGCTATACACAGTGTAAAGAAGAAGTATAAAACCTTGTTGTAGCACTTTCTTGAAAAATGGCAATGAATGTATGCATATAATTGTGAACATTAAGGCACATAAGAGGTTTTTACCCCTGCTTACTCATAGGGATCACCTGGACTACCAGGTCTTGCTGGGAGAAAAGGAGAACAAGGAGAACGAGTATGTAGGACTTATTTTGAAGCTCTTTTCAGTTTTTTTTGCAGTTCAAATGATTAAAGTACTCTTGTTAATAAACCCCATTATGTATTTTTAATATGACACATAATAATACATAATGCTATCTCTACTGCAGGGCAACGTGGGAATAGCGGGTAACCCCGGAATACCTGGTCCTCTTGGTCCAAAGGTGGGTCTGTGAAAGCTCTCCATATTATCTCACTTCTCTGTGAATTGCTGGAGGTCACATATACAGTATTATGTATGTTTTGTTCTTTTTATGACATGGACTGCTTCATTTTGGCCAGTGGACTTCTTCAGTACTGAAGATGTCATAATTGCTTTGAATTGTCACAAAATGTTTGCTCTTACAGGAAAAGGGTTTGATACATCGACAAATGTGAAACGTTTGCTGTAACAATAAATATTCAAGCTGCAATGGGTTTGTTAACTTGACTGGAATGAGATCAAAACTGAATTTCCAGTTTTTAAACTCTACGGTTGTGCTATAACCTCTGTGAACCCTTCAGAATTTTCTGAATTTCTGCATAAATTTGCTCTATGTGTTACAAGTGCTGCTTGTTTGCTCTTTTATGACCAAAGATAAGATTATTTTTTCAATGAAATTTATGCAGAAATTCAGAAAATGTTACAGGGTTGGCTAACTTTTTAGCACTACTGTACATGAACATTATTATACCTGTATGATGGTTTAGGTAGCATCTACAGAGATGGTGGTAGAACTGCGGTGATGGGGCATCACTGGGCCACAATCTGTCAGTGACTGTAACCCTGGTGTAAGGTCAGCAGCCCCTCTGGGAGTGCGGGTGACAAAGGGTGACAAGTGTGCATTCAGGAAAGCTGCCCGGCAGAAGCTGGAAATGTGTTCTGATAGATGTGTGGGGGGTTGCCTGCCTGTTGGACTAGGCTGGCATTCAAGGACACAGTGGTGTGAATGAAACTCCGGAAAACTCCCCTCTGTGAATGTGGGCTTCCTCTATCTGTCTCGGGCACATGCCACTGGGTTGCATCCTGGAAAAAGGAACTGATTTGTCTTCCACTGCTCATTTTACTGAGCCCGCAGTGCATCACAGAATCCCAGCATCCTCAGTGTTCACAGATGGAGATGTAATGAGTGCTCATAATGGGAGATAATAGAGGTTTCTGCTGCTGCTGCTGCGAAGGGCACATGAAGGACGATGTGTGTCCTCTGCTCCTACTCCCCTGAAAAGACCTCATGATGAGCTGATGATGTTCATCAAATGGTTATCATTGTACATTAGCGGTAATCTGTGCCTCACAGATTTTTAAAGGGAAATAAAACAGGTTGTAATGGGTACCACTATAATAATGACAATGTCAGTTAAACAGCTTTAAAAAGCTTATACTTTTTAAAACTTATCCAGCTTGTTTAACCCATCTATCTATCTATCTATCTATCTATCTATCTATCTATCTATCTATCTATCTATCTGTCTATCTATCTATCTATCTGTCTGTCTGTCTGTCTGTCTGTCTGTCTGTCTGGCACTAAATCTATAAGGATTTACTGAAAAAATGCAAAAATTGCTTTAGTTATTTTGATTTTGTTCCAAGTAGACTGTAAGCCAGTGAATATTAAATCTGTTTTTGGTCTTTTTATTATAGTGGTAAACATGGACATCCGTTTGTACAAAAAGTAAAGTGCAACATATAATGTTGGTCATATAATCCAATGTTATCTCAATATTATAGACTTGCAAAAATAAAAAGGAATTTGAGTAGTTTGGGCCAACTGTCTGGAAAAAGACAAAAAGACAGCAATTGTATGTCATGTCAAAACTCCATCAGCTACTCCACCTCCAGCATTTCCATGCTTGGGCCTGATCCTGTCCTCAGCTGCGCTTTCTTGGGTTTCTCGAGTTCTCGTGTTGTACTTGGTTCCTGTCTTGGTTTGCTAGGATCCTGCACTGTCTTCATTGGCATTTTTTAGGTTGCTGGGCTCCTTGACTGTCCTCTACAGGGGTTCCCTGGGTTGCCTGTGCTGAGTTCCTCTGCTGTGCTTTGTTGCTGGTTCCTGCGTTGCTGGGTTCTTGTGCCGCCACCCCCCTACTGGGCTTCCTTGTGACCTTGTTCGCTTGGCATTAACAAGGATCACTCCTTCTCTCTGCTGACATGTAGGGAGTGCAGGGGGATGCGGGACATCCTGGAGCACCTGGGCCCAAAGGTGTGACTGTAAGTATCATGTCAGGAAATCACCTGAGGGACTCAATCCCATTCTCAAGCAACTGGAAGCTTTGACTGTGGCTACTGTCTATGAGAGTCATCTTTAGACCAAATTTTCAATGTCAAAATTAAACTTGCTCAATTTAGCAGCAACACTGTGTTGCCAGCCAAAATTTTTCATGCCTGCAATGAGCATGGATTATGTAGCCTGTTCACCTGTGGTGAAAAGAAAGTGTGAACCCCTTGAACACCTCAGCTGAAGTGCAAATACATTATTAACAGGCAGCAAAAATCAAATCAAAAGTGTGGCAGGTTTACTGCCTCTCGCAAACTCAATTTTCTTACAGTCAAAATGCTGAAGATGTTTTAAAGAGTGTTAAGTGAGCCAATAAAATGCAAAATATAGCCACATCTACAAAAGGGACAGAATACGAATGGATGGGGACTCCTTTAATATTTTTAATTTATTTTTTTACATTTTCAACAGCAGTGTAGGAATGTGCTTTAAATCATCTTTTGCTATTGTTTTTTTAGGGTGAAAGGGGCCTTAAGGGAGACAAGGGAGAATCAGGACGAAGAGTAAGTTTAAATTCTTTATTGTCATATTTCTCATGCCACCATCATGCTCATCTTCTATCTAGCTGTCTGTAAAGCCATTCTTCACTTTGACAGGTGTAGCGCAATGATGTTGTCTGACTAATGCATCTATTATTATTGTTATTATCATTATTATTATTATTATTATTATTATTATTATTATTATTATTACGGTTTGCTTGTTGGCCTATGTCTGCAGTTTGTTGTGCAGCGCTGTTGTTGAACTGCTTAAAGCAACACAAACGTACAATTGTCCTGTCGCGCAACAGCGCACTCTGGTGGCCGCACTGAGCAGACAGGCCAACTGATGCTTTCGCAAAGGTGCCGCAACAATAAGCTTTTCATTGTTAATGTTTGTTTACCCTTTTACTTTTTCATTTTAATATTTCTTGATGACCATTTGCCCAGTTATGTATTTAATATGATCGAACAGGTAATTTTTTACATCATTTTAATTACTGTGAAAGTGGGCTCTGCTTCTGAATACAGTGTTCATAACATAGTAATAAATACATTACTAAGAATAGCAAATTAATGTGATGGCAGCAGACTTAATGTTCCTGAATAATAAGTAGATATATTCCTGTTAAATCCCTTGTCATATGAGGCACTTTGGAACTTCACTGGTAAACTGGATATTAATTGAAATATAAGCTTTGGAAAATGACTTCACAAAAGGGACGCAGCACAGAGCAAGTGGGTTTTTGATTTCATTGTTGTGTCCTTCACATTTTGGTAACATACCATTAATTTTAATATTTTACATTTGATTTTTTTTATTCCTCTCTTTCCTTTTTCAGCATTTTAGTAGAGATTAATAAACTCCTAATAGATAAGTGCACGGACTGAGTTGCGACTGACTCAAAAGCTGTGTATAAACACTGAAGTTTATTCCTGCTGGAAGCGCAGGGAGGGTGAAAACAAAATGGCAGGAACAGATGTGCAACTCAGAGTTCTCCCCTGGACTGCACTGCTCATGCCCATCCAGTGCCAATATACACCCACTGCCTTGTTAGGCACAAACTTCTCAAGGTTGAATGTTGACCCAAAAACTTCTAAGTACAGCATATTGCGTCAAGGCTTTAAGCTTGTCATCACACTAGTATGCATACTGTACAGTTCGAGGGGTACATCAGCACAAGGTCAGGCAGAATAATTTAAATTAATATCAGAATGTTAGCCTCTCCAAACATATCAGAATCAAGTAGAAAAATTAAGTTAAAAAAAGGTCTGGACAAAATAAAAGAATCTTTTCAAAAAAATCTTTTTTAAAATTCACTGTGCGTGTTTATGAGTTATGAATGTGTGTGTGTGTGTGTGTGTGTGTATGTGTGTGTGAGAGAGAGAGAGAGGGAGAGAGAGAGAGAGAGAGACTGAGAGAAAGACAGACAGAGAGAGACAGAGAGAGAGACAGAGACAGGGAGAGGGAGAGAGACAGACTGAGAAAGAGACAGAGAGAGAGACAGAGAGAGACTGAGAGAGAGACAGAGACAGGGAGAGAGAGAGAGAGAGACTGAGAGAGAGACAGAGACAGGGAGAGAGAGAGAGAGACAGGGAGAGAGAGAGAGAGACAGACTGAGAGAGAGACAAAGAGACAGACTGAGACAGAGACAGAGCGAGAGAGACAGCCAGAGATGGATTACTCTGGCATAGACTGGCATGCTGCCCAGGGTGTACTGTGCCTCACACCCCTGTTAGTCAGGATGAGCTCTGGACCGGCCCTGAAACCAATAAGCAATTTCTGAAAAAAGGATTAGAGATTTGGAGTCTCTGCTGAATTAGGATTGAAAGGAAGAGTAGAAATGGAGCAAAGGTTATGTAGATATTGTATCTGTGCATTTAAATTGGAAAATTAAATATATGTTGAGCCTGAGACACACCCTGGATGGGACGCCTGGACATCTCAGGCCAATTATGGACACACACACACACACACACACACACACACACACACACACACACACACACACACACACACACACACACACACACACACAC
>UFQX01000210.1:643819-837671 GCA_900497675.1 Arapaima gigas | reverse complement strand
ACACACACACACACACACACACACACACACACACACACACACACACACACACACACACACACACACACACACACACACACACAAACTTTGGCCTGTGGTGGTTGCATGAACAAATCTCATAACAGCAATCATGAAGCATCATGCCAATCCCTTGCAAACATCCCATAAATTTAAAACATTGATTTAAGAATATTTATTATACAAAAACATGCTTTTATATATACATATATATAAAAAACTCTCTCTCACACTCTCAGCAAGGTTGTTTTATTTATATATATATATATATATATATATATATATAATATATTATATATATATAAACAAATTCTGCTATAGATCATTTTGTTGGCAAATTATCTTTTTTTTAGCAAAAAAGTGAAGCATTCATTTCAATGCAGACTTTTTCTTTGGGCTACCACAGCATCGCCGTTTAGTTAGATATACTATTTAATTTGATAGCACTGATTCCAGGCCAGTTACAACTGTACATAATTTAGCCTTTTATGTGAGATATTTAGTCAGTTTTGTTCAATAAATAATAATAATCGCTGCTCCTGAGCAATAAATTAATAGCCATCAGTTCGTGCACTGCAGTGAGAGCGGAATCGGTGGTGTTGAGAAAGACAGTAAGGTTTGGATGGTTAGTTGAACAAGCAGCTCCAGCAGCATCAACATTAAATCCTAGGGAGTGTCACAGTGACAGAACCCTGAAGGAAGTTCGCCGTCCCCAAGGTTGGTGTTTCATGCGCACAATGGCTGTTTGCAAATCACTTGTGACGGGGTAACCTCTAATGTCTTTTAAAAACCATTTCCTACCCGTTATTTAATCTCCAGGGAGAGCCTGGCCTGGATGGATTACCGGGAAAACCTGGTGTTCCAGGAAAAGATGTAAGTGTTTTTTTTTTTAAATTATTTCTTTCTTGTTCCAACTCTAGAGGATATGCTGATATATTTCTTCAGATGTTCCTCAAGAACAACAACAACAACAACACTGAAAAAAGATGCTTGAGAAAATCTTGAGAAGAACTCAAGTCACACATGGGACCTTATCAAGTTTCTTATTATGCATTTTACAAAGACAAGGTCATAAAAACACATCTGACATATTTTGACTTTTCTCCTCTCCTTTTGTTGTTTAAAGGTCAAAATTCATGTTTGGAAGAAACAATTATAACTTAACATGTTTGTCCTGAAGGTTGCAGACTACATTTTCATGAAAGATTTGATTGACATATTTCACAAGAACTTATGTTTAGCTTAAGCAGCATAACTGAAATCAAAGTGGCATAAATGATCAGCGATTTCAGGAGTAAACCATTTTACTCCAAGAATTTCCAGCTGTTTTTTATTACATAGCCAGATAAGTCTGTAAGAGCAGCACATCAGCCTCATATGGGACTTGAACTAGCAACCTTTGCTTTATGCAGCCAGTAATATTGCCTTCTGGTCATGCTTTGTAAATCATTCTTTAATGTTATTCATTTATTTTTATTTTATTTTATTTCTGGAAACATGATTAATTTTCCTCGCTTATATGTAACAGGGACTCGTGGGAATCACTGGTCCTTCTGGTGCTGGTGGGACCAAAGGCGAAAAGGTATGGCTGCAGTGTAACCCATCTCACATCAGATGTGTAGCGCAATGCGGTGTAATGTCATCACGTGCGATGTGAACGTCTGCTCAACTGTGCATTTATAAAGAATACTTTTGTTGCGTCAAGCAATACAGACATTTTCAGTGCATTTTCTACATTGGGTCTATCAATTCCTGGTCCTGTGTTTCCTTGGTAGTTAAAGTATACAGTAAATTGTTACTTATGGGAACAGTTGAATGTGGAACCATGGCAACCCACCTGTATTCTGTGCAAGAGCTGCAAACAGAACTGAGGCCCCCTGGTAAAACATATTCACTGAGTTCCATGTAGAGTATGATTTGTAACTTCTCCTGTAAGTACATTAACATTTACATTCATTTAGCAGACACTTTTTTCCAAAGTGATGCACAACCCAGGATAAACAAAAGTGCATTTCAGCAGATGAAGCACTTTAGACAGAGGCATCCAGTTACAGCCAGTTTGCCCTGGACTTTTTTTTTGCCAGCACACATTGCATGAGTAGCTGGGAGCTGGGTGTAGAACTGAAAGAAAATAAAACTGATGACAAAGGCTGTGATGCAAGTTTTTAAAGGAAAAATGTTTTTTGAGACCCTTCTTGAATTTTGGAAGAGATTTGGGAGTTTTGGGAAATACAGGGAGCTCATTCCACCACACTGGAACCAAAACCAACAACTTACGGACTTGTGATTTTGGACTTCTTGCGCATGATACCTCCAAATGAAGGAGAAAAATTCTCCAGCTGGTGTGTAGAGAGCAATCGGGTCCTGCAGATATCAGGGTGCAGATCTGTTCATCTTTTGTATTCATAACCAGCTATTGTTCAGTTTGACACGGACAGCTGCTGGAAGCTAGAGGAGGGAGATGGGGAGGGTAGAATCAAGACAGATCAAACACAAGTCAGGGCATAGCATTCTGGTTCAGCTGGAGAAGCTTGATAGAGCACCAGACAGGATGGTTGTTGCAGTGGACCAGGGAAGATATCACCTTGGCCTGGACCATAAGCTGTGTGGAGTGACTGTGAGATATGGAGGTACAATTAAAGCAAATATAGTGGGTAACACACTGCTCTGCAGGAAGAAGGTTAATAGTTGGTCTGCCTTCCCACAGATTCCCAGTATACTGTAGGTCTCACATCAGTGCACGACCCTGATGGGAAAAAAAATCACTGGTCTAGAAAACAGAAAGAATCTCCAGTTTCATTCCTTAGGGGGAGTCCCTCCCAGGAGATGGTGGCACAGTGGGTCCATGACATGACACCACACAGACATATTTTCCCCCACGCCAATCCATCCTGCTCCTGCCTCAACATTCTCGGCACATGCATCTCTCTGGGACCCTCACTTTTGTCTGCTTAGGAAAACGCCTTTGCTATAACATCTGTAGCTACCCATTTATCTGCTTGCGTATTTACGTTCATCTATCATACATCTGTATAAGTGCAGAATAACAACAAAGTGAACAATAAACTGTGAACCTGCATAGTTGGGATGATCTCCATGTTCTGTACAGTACTCTGCTCTTCACAGAAAGAGACATATAGTATGAGTGTGTTTGGACATCCCCGGGGCTGCAGTTCAGCCATTTCTGTTTCACAGCTTTAGGGGAGCAAACACGGTGCACAAGTTTGCACAAGTTTGCTGTAGACAACTGGCACAGACATTAGCCTCAAACCTTTCTGTGCCCTCTGTGGAATTACACTTTTTTTAAAGGCAGTGCTTATTCACAGCACTGATTTTTAAAAATATGCTTGCAGTGATTTTCTTTGCCTTGCTTTTGCTGTTTGCTAGGGCGAGATGGGCCTGCCAGGATTACCAGGAGATATGGTAAGAAATGGCCTTTTCATCCTAAGCCCCCTAATGACTTGATGATACTGATGACCGCCTGTTTGCTGGGAAGGGAAGAGCACGTGGGCTTTTTCTACTGCACCGATGGAAAATCGTTTTACCGTCCCCCGTGAAAAACGAACATGACTAATGGAGACCAGAAACATGTATGGTTATTTTGTTTTTCCTGCATAGGTTCATAAAGAAGGTTTAAAAGGAGAGCCTGTGAGTATACACCACATATTTCATTTTTTCACATACATGTTCTTTTAAAAAATTATTGACCGCATGTAATAGATCCTAGTAAAGGGCATTATATGTCTGTAATGTTTTTGCCACAAAACCCAGTATCTCATCATACTTTTCATTGTGACCGTTTAGTTAGCAATTAATGTTAAGTGTTTTATTCGTAATCCTTGTACTCCTGTGCTATGTGGCTTTGTTTCACATCAACACAGGGGATCCCAGGACCCCGTGGCCCCCAAGGCCCCATGGGCCCCCCTGGAGCTCCGGTAAGAACACATCATGGGAAGGGAAAGGAGGTTTGCATGTTTTTCATGTATAGGCAATAACTTTTAAGTACTAGGCCTTCCTGGTCTGCATCCAAAACACACAATGATTGTCCTTTTCACTTTGTGTTAAAGCATGTGACCACGTACTTAATAGGTGCATTACAGATGAGATTGACAGCGTATAATAGCGTATTCCATTAATTCAGATACATTGTGACACAGCATTTAAAGCTCTTCTTCAACAACTCACTCTGTTTTATGATAAGGCTCCAGATTAATATGATATTTAATAGAAAGTGGGGTACAAGCCATGCTGCTTCACCTCATGCTATAAGACAATTCCTCCTTTTCTTCAGGGTCCTCAAGGTCCGCCTGGAGAGCCTGGTCCCCCGGGAGAGTTTGGTCAGAGGGTAAGTGTCCCCTCCTTTGGTAGCAGTGTCCACTGCAGCACACACTGTCACTCTTGTAGGCGTTTCTACCATGCGCTCAACAAGGTCGGTGAATAACCAGCTAGTGACTTTTATGACTGCTTGTCAGCAGGTGGCTTTGTGGTTACAGAAATTGCCTTGGCCTCAGAAGACCCATGTCTGAATCTTTTTTGCATAAGGAGCTTTCCAGGAACAGTTTCAATGAACTTTAAAAACCTATATAAATGAGTAAATCCTTGTAACTTAATGCTGCATTATGAGTCACGTTGGACAAAGGCTAAAGTCAGCTAAATATAAATGACTGCATATTGTGTGCAACTTTTTATTTATTATAATTTCCTATGCAGTTCCTCCTGATACCATGTTTCCATGAATGATGCAGAAGTTGTCTGGCATGCCTGTGAATGCTTGTAACCATGGGAACTGACTATAAACAGGACAGCAGGTTTTTAACCACAGCGGGAGCTTGGGTCCAGATCACAGTTCTGGGACGTGGGGAGAAACAGTGTGAGTGGAAACACTGACTGAGTTATGGGACAGGAAAACCAGGCATTACTGACACTGTGATGTGTGTGGGAAAGTGGCACCGAGCCACCGCATCTGTGGGGGTTGCCAAACCATTTGGTCAACATCCTGACTTCATCAGAATTATTGTTTGTCTCTCTGAATATATTTCTACAAATGTCAACCAAAATGTTATGACATCATAAATGCATCGTGATGTGAAGAGTAAACATCAGCACAGTTGTTAGTGTGTATTTTTGGACCCATTTGCTAAACTGCAGACTGCAGTTGCTTTTATGCAAGACTCTGCCGTTCTACAGGCTTTTATGCAATATGTGTGTTCCCATAAATTCTGCATCAGCTCCCAAGTGCGAGGCATTTTTTAACACAGATGGTTTAAAGCGGGACTTATTTTTGCTTATTCAGCAAAAAATGGTGCGGGCAGATGCAGCACCTTGTGAATTTTTATTTCAGTGCATTTTTATTTACTATTGCTATATCCAAAACCTTTACAGAAAATACCCAGCAAATAAATACAGCCACGTGTCTATTCTTATGTTGTTTTAATGGTTGGGGACAGGTGACTAGATTCTGACAAACATGTTTGAAGAACATGGCCAGGAAAAGACAGTCCGGACTTTAAAGTAAAATACTTTTGAATACTTTCTGTAACTTACTGTCTTTTCCCTACGTACAGGTTTTTATTCCTGCGTGGGGTTTGAATAACACACCTGTAAAGTAATGCGGCATCTGTCTATAGATGTTAAATTTAATGTGTATTTTTCTCTAGGGAAAGAAAGGAGAAAGCGGACTTCCTGGAGTTGATGGACTACCTGGCCCACCAGTAAGGAGTCTTAGTTTTAATATTTCCAAGCTTTTTAAAGTGATCTGTTCTGCTTTACAGATGACTAACACCAAACCACATCACAATAAAACTGCAGTCATCTCTTTGATGTTAAAATATGATGAGACTAGTGTTTTCTCTACTGTCTGCAGCATCATTTATTTATTTAAAAATGCTTTCATTGTTTTGTTTTTTGGATACAGTTCATTGTCACCCCTAGTAGCTGTATCTCTAACCTACTGCTATTGCATGTTTATGGATGATTATGAAAAAGTGGGTTTATTTTAAACTTTAAAACAATTTCTGCCAACTTTTTTAGGGTCCTCAAGGTCCTTCTGGAAATCCTGGCAGCCCTGGAAAAACAGGACCCCCTGTCAGTCCCTTTGATCACTTTTAAAATAGCTGAAATAATACTTTATAAAGATAACTGTAACTTAAATTACTCTGTAAAAAAATAATTTCTCTATAGAAATTCTTTCAGCATAAATACTGATTCACTGTTTTATTACAATGTAATTTAATTCATTGTCTAATTTGGTCAAATTGACATTTATTATTAACTTATTTTATTGTTAAAATACACTATGCCACTCCCAAAAGGTGCTACATTTGCAGAGTAAGCCTAGGATGTACAGCATCGTTGCTTTTTATCAGCCTATGTTTCTTCATTAGTGATATGTTCTTCATCCATCACTAGGGCCTACCTGGAGAAATTGGATTTACAGGAAAACCAGGAGAGCCTGGGAAGCCAGTAAGTGATGCAACCTGTGTTTCTGTGAGGTATCATGGTTTGTGTTCATATAACTATATTTAGATGAAACCTGTGCCCCAGGATTACTTTGATGCTAGCTGTACTTTCTTCTAGGGTTTGCCTGGAAAAGATGGACTTGATGGTTTTCCAGGAAATGATGGTGCAAAGGTTTGTACTTGTGCCACAATGGCAGACATTTATAAGCCTGCTTCACAACTGTAAATTTGTAAAACTGTTCTACATGTGGCTGCAATACATCATTATCAACAAAGAGAGAGATTTACTATGATCAGTTTTAACAAAGCCTGTTTATCGGTAGATATGTCTTCTCCACAACGATGAACAACTCAATTCCCAAATGGGTTTCTCTCTTCTCTGCAGGGTCCTCCAGGAGAGCCTGGCCTTGATGGTTTCCCAGGGAAACCTGGCCCTAAGGTAGAGTCATTTCAACAAAGCCATTGTGCTCTGCAATTAATGAAAGTTTGCATTAAACAAAGCCTCTCACAGGAGCACTGAATCGCTTAAGATACCCGAGGCACAGTAGGAACAGTGGAACTGAGGGCAAAAGGTGAAGTGGTCTGTGTTCTACAGTGTGCAACATACTGAATTTGCTGCAGTTCAATTCAGGTCACTCCATTTTTCTATAACATTCTTCTCAAAACACGACATATCAAAAGTAAATGGAGACCAGCAGCAAGTAGATGGAGACCTCCAGAAACTAGTAGATAGAGTAGCCGACAGACACCAGCAATGAGTAGATGGAGCCCTGTAATAACTAAATTGAGACACGCAACGGGTAAATGGTGACCAGCAATACGTAGAAGGATGCTAGTAACAAATAAATGGATACCAGCATCAAGTAGATTTAAATCTGTAAAGAGTAGGCGGAATATTTAGTTGGAGACTAGCAGCAGGAAGATGAAGACCTGGCATGAGCAGCTAGAGACCTGCAGAATATAAACGGACACCAGCAATGGGCAGATGGAAACACGTAATAAGTAACTTTTTATAACTTTGACAGCTTGCATTATTTGCAAATACACTATTACATTATAAACATGCACATGAGAGAAAAATCAGTGGTGTCCAAGGCCAGCCATTGGCCAAGGGCAAAACAAACACACTTTTCTGTACATGAATCCATGGGTCTGTGTTCACAAATAATACAGTATCCTGTATAGCCCCAGGAAAAATGGCTTGAACTGACAAAAGTTCAATACAGTAGACACTGATGAGAATGTAACATATTCTCAAAAAACATGATGTTTTAGCTCTGGCAGCAGCTGGCAGAGGTGCTAGTTACAGGGACAGAACTGTAACCTGAAAAGTTGGTTCAAGTCCTGCGAAGGAACCCTGGTATTGTCACTGCTCATGTAAGGTATTTGAGCAGCTGCAGAGCTCTAGAAGAAGTCACATCGGTAAAAAGCACCAAATAAGCAAATCTGATAAACTAAATAATGAATTTCTTATTTGTTCAGGGTGATGAAGGTCCTCCTGGTCCAAGAGGCCTAACTGGCGAGAGGGTGAGTGGTTTGTCCCAGTGAAGGCCCCCCTGACGTGCACTGAACCTCTGATGAAACCTGGCTTTTCTCTGTGTGGCAGGGAGAAGCTGGCCTCCCAGGACTGGCAGGAGCCATAGGGTCCAAAGGAGAGAAAGGGGAACAGGTATGTGAGAAAGTGCACTTTCTTAAAATACTCAATGACAAATTAATCCCAAAAACAACATAAATTTAGTTACTCCATGTCTTCTCTATTTCCCAACCCCTTCTCCATTTAGTACATTAAAGTCCTTTAATTTTAAATCCATTGCAACTACAGTTTAAATTTGTCACAAAGGTTAAGTGTGGTAAAACTAAGACCAAAGACTTGGAGCCAGAAGGTTGCTGGTTGAAGCGCAACCTTCTGCTACTTGAGTAGTACCTTGATCAAGGTATTTACCCTAAGTTACTCCATTAAAAATGGCACAGGTATATCTAGGCTATATCTCTGGGTCCAGTACTGCAAGTTGCATCACATTTATTGCAACAGCTAAACCACAAAGAACTTAACTGAAACATTTTCTGTACAGTGTGTCATATCGCAATATTTTAATTTCACATTAAATTGAGGAAACATGCAATTTTATTTTGGAGCCACTCTGTACAAAAATTCCAAATGACATTATACCTTAAATGGGATACAATTATCCATAAAAAGAAATAGAATCTAAGTAATAAAATATAATGAAAAACACACAGTTCAGTTTCTAATGTAAACCTCTGCAAATTCATTTAAGAGAAAAGTGACATGTCTAGTGTTGATGTGCACACGATTATTTTAAAGATGTAATTCCAGTTCCCGTGAAACTGTGTTTCATTTTAGGGAGAAAAGGGCAGAGATGGACCACCCGGTCCAGCTGGTGGAAAAGGTGACAAGGTGAGATGACTGGGAGGGGACAAATCTAAGCTACCAGTGACCTTTATAAATTTTGCTGTTCTGTATATTGAGCTAAAATACTGGATACGGAAACACCGCCCTGATGAATCTTTATGGCTAAAGCCCTCCTTCTGTTGAAGAATTCGCTATTACTGAGCCACATTTCAGCATCAAATTGAGGAGGAAAGAGGGATGATTTGGACTATTAATATTCCATGGTCAGACTGTGCTGCTGCTCTGTTTTGCCTCAGGGTGACACGGGACCAAGGGGGCCTCCTGGAATCCCAGGAAATGTGAGTGAATCTTGAGCAAATACCGTTCTGTGTGCTGAAACTGGCACTAGTGCTGCCTACGATGGAAATGCATTTGATGCACCGCATCCCCGATTCATGACTCTATATTGTGGTTTTCGATCAAAAATAATAACGCCAGTGTGTCTAAAGGGCTGTGGATGTTTTTCTTTCAGGTAATCCCAGAGCCTGGAGAACCAGTAAGTTAAGTTAGTCTCCTACCTAAACTGACTTGATCTGTGTTTTTCCCCCACCAAATATGTCTTATTTTGCATACAGAATGACCAGTAATACCACAGAGAACCATCATGCATGTGCCTGCCTGGTTTCACCTTTAAGTTGTCATACTAGTTATTCATTAAGAAAGTGGCATTAGTATAAGACAACTGGCCACGACTAGATAAGGAATGTAAAATAATTTTTAAATATCATTTTTTGATACATTTGTGATGCAACCTGGGAGATGAGATGTTTGGAGGCTTTTAACTTCAGACACGCTCACCAGTGCAGAATCTAGCATTTCAAATTCTGATCAAGTATGTGATTGAGAATGGCCCGAATGTCGATTCTGATTCTGATCCCTCTCAGACCTCCGCTGTACGTCCTCGGACAGGGTTCAAACACCCAGACATGCCGTGATGCCTGTGCACTGTTCTTATCACTTCATGGCTTTATGCCCTGTAAATTCAGATGCCTCAGCACTATCGCATGATCTTTAACCTCAACATGACAGGTTTAATATTGTGACCTTAGGGTAATCCTGGAGAAAGGGGGGAAAAAGGAGACAAAGGACAACCTGGTGAACCTGTGAGTACTGAGAATGGTGACCATCTTTATATTAGATCATATAGTACCTTTGTTCTCATGCTTGGCTGATGTTTGGCAGGTTCTTGGTCACGGTGTAGGGATGTTGTTAGACTGTGTACTAAAGATGGCAGGTACTGTGAATAAAGCAGTGCTTCGGTTTAGCTGAAATTTCAAATGAAAATACAACGGTAATACAATAATATGAAATTTTTGACCAGAGGGAAGTAGAAGCTGCACCTGGTAGGTGTTCCACGTGTTTTTATTCCATCGACTTAGGCTTGTTGATAAAGCTAGCAGAGGTTAGCACAGAAGACCACTAGATGGCAGAGAGAAGTCAAGGCTTGACTCTTGACATCTACTGCATTGAAGTAACATTATTTATTACTTATTGGAAATATCTGTAGCAGTACAGATATCTGGAACAAGTCAACATATTCTGTATATAATATTTTATTCATCAGGTAACATATAGGGTAATGGTTTGAGTCCATCTCCTGCTGTAGTGCCCTTGAGCAAAGTATCTAAATTTAAACTGCTCTAGTAAAAATTGCCCAACCATATAAACAGGTTAGGTTAGTTGTTAGTAGCTTCACCTGGTGAGTTGCTATGGAAAAAAGTGTCTGCTAAATGAATAAATGCAATTTATATTATTTTTGCATTTTTATATAATGCAATATTATATAATATATGCGATTTTTTTCTCTGCAATAAGGAAACAATGAAAATGCAAGTAAATGAAAAGATGAACTAAATAAGGACATAATGTGCAGAAAAAGTGTTATTTTCAGACTGTGTGGTTTTATCAGGATGGTCAATTCAGTTAGTGCTGTCTGGCCGTCTGCCTTCTTGCGAAAGTCTTACAACGGATAAGAACCTAAAGATCTGAGCACTGTGCTATAGGTCTCATGCTTTTGAGCAGCACATTGTCTACATCCACTAAGCAGTCTGTTGTAATTTATTCCATGTCTAAAGGCTCACTGCTGCATAAAACTCACTTTCTGCAGAAAAATGTGATAAATTCCACACGGAAATGATCCACACCCTTCCAGAGTGTCAGTTTGTCAATCACATGTCACCAGCAGGACACAAAAAGGCTGAGTCAAATTTTCCACCAGAAAAAACATCTCATAAAGGATGTGCCCAGAAAATATGCCATATGACAATGTTGTATCAGGAACAGTGTAAAAATATGTCCTGTTTTAAACTGGCCCGGATGTTTTTAAATTTTTACCCCCCCCCCCCCCCATAACACTTAAAGTGTCCCCTGATCACCTGCACATCTGAGCATTTTAAATGCATCCTCTGTGGTTAAAACTATCAAAGAAGTGAAAATTAGTGTGTTTTTCCTCCTTCTGGAGCATTAGCAGTTGGCTGTTTGCTCTCGTCCTTTGGAGTGCTTCGATGTGCCCACTTTAACAATGCCTTTGACACCTTTTTAATGGCTTCCTGTAGGGATAATGCTCTCATTACTGCCTCTGTGCTATTAAAATGCTCGTATTTTCACTGCAAAGTGTCACCTGTGTAACAGATATGAGACTGTTAGCGGAACTATGAAATGACAGATGCGCCTACTTCCGCTATCATACAAATGAGGATTCAACTACTGTCCTGTGAAAAATACACGCTAACTTTCGTTTGCTTGGAAGTGTTTTAACTGTCCAGTTTGCGATTTGAGCTAAATAAGTAAGTAATGGTATTTAATAGCATTCAAAGATACATTCTCATTTAAATTTAGCTTTCTCTCAAGGAAATTAAGGAAATTTGTGTTCGATAAGTGTATAATTTCAAATTATACACTCCCCCCATGTATGACCCTCTTAGTTTTTATGTAAATATATGGTGACATGGCCTTATGAATTAACAAAGTTTTCATTTATTCATTCATTCATTCATTCATTCATTCATTCATTCACTCACATGGGTAACATTTTTAAGCTATGTCTAATCACTGTTCTAGGGTCATCGAGGGCCTCCTGGCGAACAAGGACTCAGGGGTCTGCCAGGACTCCCAGTAAGAAAAAGCCATTCTTCTTTTTTTGTTTTATTGCAAAATCTAAAACAACACACTGAGCCTATAAGCACACGAAAATCTGATCCCCGTGATGCCTGAGTATCTGTGTGTTCTCTGAGAAATCCGATCTAGTTCACTTGAGAGGTGTTCTTCGGGGTTTCAGATCATGTGCCCTAATGCTGTTTTTTTTTTCTCATCTGAACAGGGTCCAAAAGGAGATCAAGGTAGCAAAGGAGAACGTGGGCAGAATGGAGAGCAAGTAAGTATTAGCAAATCTGGGTGAGGGTTCAGATCCAGTTACAAACAAATACTAGGATTGTTATTGTTAAGCTCTGGAGTTTCTTTTTTCAGATCTATTTTTGCTTAGATAACCTTCTCCAGTGAAAGGTTAATGCTACTGTTGCTTTTTAGGGACCACCCGGCTTGCCAGGTCCTCAGGGTCCTCGTGGCTTACCAGGAAATGTGGTATGTCCATTTGTTGAAATAAAAAACAAGCAAACAAACAAAAAAACAAATAAATAACAAATGTATTCAACTATTTTTACATTTACAAATTACTCGTGTGAATATCCTACACTTACATTTTTATGATTTAGGGGGTCCCAGGAAATGTTGGTCGTCCAGGAGCAGATGGTCTTAGGGGAGAGAAGGTAAGACATATGCCAGGAACACGTGTTTAAAGAAAAGGAATTCATTTTGGATTTTACATTTCTTTTTCAAACTCTTTATTACTTTCCACCTAGTTTCATAATCTATTGTCAAAGACGAAGACATCAGCTGTCAATTGTTTTAAATGCCCCTGTGCATTCTACAAACATTCAGCCTTTTTCTCTACAAAGTGACAGTTGCTTGCAGAAACCTGACCAAGCTAGCCTTTTTGACTTACTGCTAGATTAGACATCACCAGTGTGGTGAACAAGCGTTGTCTGAGGCAGATGTGAGCCATGTCCTCCCTTTCAGGACTGGTTTCTAGGCCACTTCTCTACCTCACGAAATGTGTTGCACCCTCCGTCCTGCTGGAGCTGATGTGAGGACAGTCAGCAGTGCTGTCTGTCACTGTGTCACCCTCACTGCTTCATCTGTGCTCCTCCAGGGCGAGCAGGGCCCAGAGGGTCGCCCTGGACTCCGCGGTCCACCAGGAGAGACGGGCATGGCTGGTATCCCCGGACTACCTGGGAAGGGGAAGGATGGACTGCCTGTAAGAGAAAGAAGTTTGCAGTTTTACTGTAACAACTACATTCCAGTTGATGTGTTTCAGTTACGCAGCACATATCTTTTTATTTGTGACCCATGAGAAAGCAGTGTTGACTTAAATGTTTAAAGGTCATACACTCAGACACAAGGGTCAGTCAATGCTGAAGTTCTGATTGAAGCAGAAAATGACACAACTGTTATTTTAAATATAATTTTATTCAATCATGTAGGTGATGACAATTACATTTGCAGCTGTCAAACTTTATAAAGATCACAGAAATGACAGATTGAGGCAAACGCAGTGAAAACTGCAGTGGGGCTCTCTGTTTCCCACATTGCTGACACACCTGTGATGTACTGGATTTCAGGGGGAGACTGGACCACCGGGTTTGCCTGGACCTCAAGGCGTGAAGGTAATGTGGTTACAAATGTGCTGAGAACGCAACCCTTCGAGCAGCCACTAACTCCAGTAACTCTTCTATACCGCATTCAGGACCCCCGTGCTCAGGCGTGCCACCAGAGTAAACCAGCCCAGGAACCACATTACCTTATGACAGCAGAAACATATTTATTTTATGTGATTTTATCTGTTCTTTTATAGCTAACTCAACTTACCTGGAATAGAAAACATTTTCTGATATAAATCTTGAATATTGAGGTATGACACAAACTTGTAGGCAGTGCACAGTTAACTAGTTAAAAGACATTTAATATACAGCTTTGTCTATCCTTCTTGGCCCACACGGTGAGCCATTCTGGCAATTATATGATTGACTCAAAGGTGCATGAGAAGTCAGTACAAGATGGATGAAATAATTTTAATGAGCTTCAGAAGATTAGGTCTTTGTCTATCTATCTATCTATCTATATACTGGATATTCTTAAGGTTGTATGACCACCCTCTGTAACTACTGTAATCCTGTGCCTTTGGTTTGTATTATTTACTGGTATATATTTGCATTTTTCTATTATACTGATTATGTCTTGATATTGTTGCGACCCAGGTTTGTCCTGTTTCTAAAAACAAAACAAAATTGTGGAATATCTCCAAAATACGACAGCTGTCATTGCCAAACCAACATGGCTGTATCTGGTCATGACGGCTTTGACGATGTGATGCATCAGTAAGACGATGCCAGGAGAGCAGACAGTGTTTCACCAGCCTGTGCTATAATAAAATAGAATTGGCCCACTCCACAGAATGTCTGCCCACCCAGCATGCATTTCAAAACGGGCGAACTTTGAGGGTTTCAAACTCCTGAATAGCATCACTCAGCTCCAATTAAACCCTTCTGGAAAGTCCTGAAAGATCCTAACCTGAAATGAAAAAAAACGCTCCTTGTGATGTTATGACAAGCCGCCTTCATGGTATCATTTGGTCCTTGTGGTTGTTTTCAGCTCTAACAAAAGTCATCTAACCTCCTCAGGGAAGCAATAGACTATCGCCGCTGCCAGCATGTGTAATTGCAGCATAAAACAAGTTAGTCAGTAAGCACATGTTCTTATTGTAATGTCGATTTCTTGAAAACTTCCTTGCTTTATGGTTAGCCTTGCTTTTTGTCAGTCATTTCATGAGGAACAAAAGCCTATAAATATGCGTTACACTTCCATTATATCAAACTTGCACGGCTGGTGTTGTTTAGCTGTTCTGTGCGCATAAGCTGCTGCAGTGCAGTCAATAAAGCAATTTCATAACTTTGTGGACCAACACGCTAATGGGATATCAGACATAATCAGAATGCTTACAAAACACAGCCTGATAAATCTGGCTCATTTGCTGCTTTGTGTCTTTATTGACTTAATAGTATCGCAGAGTCATTCGTCAGCGTGTATCCCGGGGACAGTGGTAAAGTGACAGGGCCAATAAACTTGCATTAAAAAGCCTTATTGCAACAGCCGGTATTAAAGTGTAACACTACTAACACAGATCACTAAATTCAGTGATGTAAAAGCAAGAACATTGAAAAGGAATTTGTTGCCTCTTAACATGCTAACCCTTCTCATGTTTGACTTGAGACCAAAATTTATGTTGAAGTTCCTCAGTAAATAGATATTCATCACATGTAAAAAAAGTGGTCAAAATCATATGTAACAGAATGCACAGTTGGAGGATTAATAAATCTGAATTTATGCGATGGAGTAAATGTTGAAGGAACGCTGCATCCTCTTTTGATATTCTCCAGGGTCAGCCCGGGCCACAGGGAATGCAGGGGCTTCCAGGAAGTCGAGGACCCCCTGGAGAGGCTGTCACTGGACCCCCAGTATGGCACAGAGAAGCGCACTGACACACGGGAACACGTTTGATGAGATTTCACCTTGATGCTCATGTTGATGGAATAAATGATTACAAATTTCCCAGACACTTGATAGTTTTGAAAAGTTCTGTTGTTCTGTTTCAAGAGGTTTTTCAACTTTTCTGTAAGGTTTTTCTTTTTTTTTCTTATCCGTATGGAACTACTAACACGCCTAAACTCTCTCTCTCTCTCTCTCACACACACACACACACACACACACACAGAGTCGGTTAAATGCAAAACCTCCACCTCTAATTTCTAGTAAATACTAAACTCTTATGGTTTTGTAGTTGTAAAATCTTTCATGCTTGTCAGTATATCTAAAATTAGAGAAACACAAAGGAAAACTGTGATTTCATGAGAAATTCTTACTATAACAGTGAAAGTAGTAAATAGTCAAACAGTTGTTTTGTGCTGTTTCAGGGACCACCTGGCCCTTCAGGTGAAACAGGACCTGCGGTGAGAATTCTGATGCTCAGCAGATTTATCTATTTGAAATGATACAATTGCAATTAACATCTAAACATGTTTATCCTATTAAATACTGCATGGATTATATTTATCAGATTACACCATGTCTACGTTCTTACAAAAACTGAATGCATATCTCATCTTTAGGTTATTTATTGGTTTTTTAGTTTGCATTTTACCATGGAGAGAATGCTTATGGCTGTGTGCATGAAATTTACCTAAAAGATCAAGATAGTACATTTTTTCATTTAAAAAAATCTCATGAATAAAAGCTTTGGTCAGAATTCTGTCCTTTGACAGAAGTGTACTTTGAAGTGTACTCATTCAGGAAAATGTTACTATAGCCATTTTGAATGTTTTTCGCCACTGCCTATGTGCCTTATTGAGGCTTCATCGTTTGAAAATCGGATTCCATTCAGAAATGTGTATGAT
The DNA here is from genome assembly GCA_900497675.1 of Arapaima gigas. Lineage (NCBI taxonomy): Eukaryota > Metazoa > Chordata > Actinopteri > Osteoglossiformes > Osteoglossidae > Arapaima > Arapaima gigas. The sequence goes on along the minus strand of UFQX01000210.1, from coordinate 821,277 downwards.
GAGATGTGTATGTGGTTTTTTTGATGAATTTCTCAGGGAATGAGAGGTCTGACTGGGAACCCAGGCCCCCAGGGCCCACCTGGACACAATGTGAGTATGGCCACCACTCAACACTTAAGACAGCTTAACTGTCCGTGCATGTGAACACCTCTGGCTCAATGTGCTGGAAATCGTGGCTTCTAACAAAACTTTCACATTTTCCCTCTCAGTTAAAGAACTCGCAGCTTATTTTGGAGAGGAACCTTTGTAGGACTGATGCCTGACCATTCTGATCAGACCTGTATTTAATATTCGACAGGGTTTACCGGGAAGGCCTGGAGAAAAGGGACAGCCAGGAGAGCCGGTATGTATGCGTCATTAAAATGCACTCATAGATGTAAACAACCTCCATGTTTCCAGTCTGTGAGAAGAAGAAAGGACTGCATCTGAAAAGTCCACAGACTGTCTATTCACGCATCTCTTTTTTCTTAGGGCAAAGCAGCTGATCTTTCAGAGCTAGATCTGAAGGTAAAATATGCATTTTTTGCACGTGTACATGTGGAAATCTTGCCTAAAATTAGTTCTAACATATTGTCTATATTTGCATTATTTGCAATACATGCAATTTTTTAAGTTAACTGCAAGGTAAATATTCAATGTGGTAACCTCTAGTCTTGTACATTTGGCTGCCCACGTTACTGTTCCCCCTTTAAGCGTTAAAGGCAGATGTAGTCTAGCAAGGGCATCGCGGGGGCACAGCGGGCCGAGTAATTGGACCCAGTCCCTGCTGTGTCTGTTCAGAGTTTGCACGTTCGCACCAGCTCACTTTGTTTTTTTCCTCCTAAAGTCCTGAGACATGTTTCAGGTGAACTAGTAACTCTAAGTTGCCCTTAGAGATTATATGTTTGAAAGAATAAGTGTTTTGATTGTACAAACGGCTTAATATTTGTAGTGAATTTAGTACAGTATATATAACATTTTAAGCCACCTTTGACAAAGGTGTCAACTAAATCTAATAATATTACTACTAGTGCTCTTGCTGGGTGACTGCTATTTTACACACTACGGGTCAAACGACAAGTTTATCTGTTAGAGAAATAGATTTTGCTTTTGCGTGTTGGTGACATATAAATCCATAGAGAACATTCTTAAAACTAGCATCGTGTGTCCCTGAAGAGATATGCAATATGCATTCCACCACTCTGGGTCACGCACATATAATGAGGCCGCTCACATTCTGTTATATATGAATCTGGAGTCACCCATATTTCTTAGGCGACAAATGAGCGTAGCAGAGTGTCAAGCTTATCGTCCATAAACAGAAAGCAAGGGAAAAAATAGCAATTCTATTAAGGAGAGTAGTTGAGTTTTTTGTGCATGCAATGAAAGTAGGAAAGATTTCCTGTTTCATGATGATGGATTTTCTCCATTCTGGGTATTGGTATTTTAGGGTCTGTGTTCAGACTGCCCTTCAGGACCTCCTGGGCCACCTGGCATGCCCGGTACACAAGGTGACAAAGGAGAGCCAGGACTCCCTGGGAAAAGCGGCCAAGATGGTTACCAGGTATGGACATCATTCCCTACAGTCAAACGCAGACACACACACACACACACACACACACACACACACACACACACACAGAAAGTTTTATGGCATTTTTCATTTGTGAGGATTCCCTCCTTTTTCCTTATAGTGTCTCCTTTCATAACATTTTTGTGAAGGAGAACATGGCTGTTCAATATATAATGAGCAGTAGTACAAGTTAGGTTTCCAAAAGATATACTAAATATTCCTCATGGATCGTATATACACAGCCTGATTAAATGTTACGCAGGAAAACGAAAGCCTCCCATTTTTCATACATTTACAGGCTTTCTTGTTGCTTTCAAATGCTTTGGTAGAGGGTGTACATGTTTTCCTGATCTGGTAACTGCTCCACAAATTCATATTGCACCATCTACCTCTGTTTTAACAGTCATGCGTCTGCATCTAAAGTGTATTAACTTGTGAAATGCACTTTGGGACACGTACAGTTGTATGTCACTTTGGAGAAAAGACTCTGCAAAAGGACTAAATCTAAATGTGTCTGTTACTGATGACACCACTGTTTGATTTCATTGAATAATTACCACCATTTAAAAAATGTGTCATTGGTGCCTGGGTGATGTTAATATTTGGTAACTCATTTCAGGGGCCTGCTGGGCCTCCGGGTCCACCTGGACCTCCAGGAGCAGATGGGGGAAAGGTAGGTCTTTGCTGTGACCTGTCTGTAAAGCCTGGGCCTTCCCTGTCATACACAAAGCTGCTGCCACACAGTTTCTTGGGACACTTTCAGTTTCTGTGGTTATTGATAAACCTACAAAGGAGTGCAGTACAACATATTATAGCACAACTTATCACTCATTTGTAGAGATTTATTTCAGCGTGGCTAAAATGCACCTGTCCATCTTTAAGGATAAACAGTTTTCATTAAAGTTAAGCAGTGACGATTGGTTTCAGTGCTGTCTGACACTATGTTAATGTTTGGGTCACTGTTGTATCAAACTGATGCATTTAATGCAACAATTTAATATTTCTGGTCAAACAATGTCTTTTTAGCACTACATATTATTCACAAAATAACAAGAGTCTTCAATATATGTATTTTTTCACAGTTGGATAGTACTTTCTCGATTTAAATGATATAGCTATAGATATATTGTGGTGTTTAATAATTATTTTGTGTTCTAAGGGGATAAAAGGTGATAAAGGACCTCCAGGTGAACCAGGAGAAAAGGGTGAAAAGGTAAGATTAAATTTCAGTGCACGCCACTTCTAAAATACAAATAATATGCAACATTTTATTTCTGTAATAATAAAATGAATACGTTTAGTAAAAAAATAAAATCAGTGAAATATAACGTTGCTTTTTTCATATACAATCTAAGACTGGATTTGCAGCTTGTCTATTTTTAACAGCTAAACTGCATAAATGTGATGTGTAATTCTGACTGCGCATAATTTCCAAGTTTAGATCTAGTGTCTCTATACAGTACATATCTCATAGGTTCCCTGCTGTCATGTCAGTCATCTGAGCATCTTCATAACATTGTTAATATGGTCACTGTGTTTCCTAGAATGTATGACATTTTGTTTGCGTTGCACTTTTAGAACAATGTTTGTTTTGTGAATTTTCAGGGACCTCCAGGACCCCCAGGCTACCCGGGGACAGCAGGCTTGACTGGACAGCCAGTAAGTATCTGCATCTGCCATCTTGGCGAGATCCACAGTTTCATGCTCTGGGTGCATCATCGTATTCTCTGTATTAATTATATAATCGTGCAGGTTCTGTGTATACAGTCCAATGTATTTGTTCACATTTTTGATTGACCTCTTATGGGCATGTTGCAAGTACTAAGATTTACATGCTGCAGAGCTGTGCAGAATCGGACCGAAATAGTTCATTGACTGCATTCATTTTGCTTGGTTGATTTATGCACCTTGAACAGCACTATAAATGAGAATTCAGTGTAATCAGAATGAATCGATTATTCAATCGCTCATTCCGAAACTATTAAACTGTCTTAGTAACTGAATGTTTAATTCATCACAGTTTACCGCAGTCTGATTACCTTAAAAGGAATAAGACGTTTCCTGTCTTCATGCTTTCCTATTTAAACAAGTGCGGTTCCAAACAAAAAATCTTTAAAACTTGAAAGAGAACTTTCCAAAACAGAAGACTGGTTAAATCCTGAGCAGAATTCAGTCAACGGCTCAATAATGACTAACTGAGTTTTGGAAAGAACTAATTAAATTCCATTGTTATATCTATTATTTAGTATGCTTCACTGACTTAAGTATAATAGACTGACATACAGCAAAAGTTATATTAGTTTACATTTTAAAGGTGCTCTTTTTTACTTACTTATTCTAAAAATAGCGTTATCACTACTTGAAACTTTATATTTAAAAAAATATGTAGGAAATGGTATTTTCAGGCGATTTGTTGACAGATCAATACTGAACTGCTTGGACTAATTGCCACCTAAGGCATGGTTCTCTTAGATGGTTCATTTCTCAGTAGAGCTTTTCCTGTTGTAGGGGGCAGATGGTCCAGCAGGACCCGTAGGCCCTCCAGGACCCCCGGGAGAGAAGGTTGGTGAAGAAACTTCCTCCCCTTAATAACTGAACACAGCAGTCAGCATAACTGTGTTGTCTTGCTGTTGCCAGATAATGGCTAACGCTGTGCATAAATGTAATAAATTATATTATGTATTATTCTATAATACATGCATGTTGTAAATCTCCACCAGGGTAAAGAGGGCCTCAGAGGAATCCAGGGGCCACCTGGTTTGCCTGGTTTAATGGTGAGCGTGATTTTCTTTTTTAATAATGTTAGAAAAATTTTTCAGCAAATAACCTTCATGCCTTCTACACAAAGGCTGAACAAAGTGATCTTTTTCTGGTTGCTGCCTTCGAAGAAATGTGTCACTATTTTCCATTAAATCCATGCATATAATTTAGTCATATGCAAACTGTCTTCAACTAACAACCAGGTTAGGAACCGACGGGCCGGTTGTAAGTTGCATCGGCTAAACGTTAGATCATACTCAGTGATTATTTCTCTGTGGAGTGATAAGATAACTTCTTTTCAGAGATTTTTTCATGCTTTTGGTGTATTTTGTTTTATTTCTGGCCACAGAATAGAACGTTAACCAAGCCTTTATTAAATCATTCAGTATTATATTCTTTACCAAAGTTTATTTTACCAAAGTACAGTATGTTAATAACAATTTTAAAATGCTTCAGATGTAGTAAGCATGAGTGATGTGATCTCTTGCAACTATTCTCTGAGTAAAACTACAGGGTTTTACTGTACAAATACTGCATTTTGCAAGATGTTCATAAATGCATGTTTAGCTGTAAGATGCTCATCACTTACCAGAATTCCTGAAAATCATTCAAAATAATTTTCTGGACAATTTTCATCCATTTCATTTGTTCAGTTATTACTATTATTTATTTGTTTTTTGTTTTTGTAACTGAAACATCATAAGTGCAAGTCTGTCATATATCAAGTATGTTGTAAGTTGAGGACAGTCTGTATTGCATAATATGCAGTACATACTATGTCTTATTTGGTGAAATACTGAAAACTCTGACAGTTTTTTTCCGGACATCTTCAGGTATTTTAGTACATATGCATTTTTTATTTTTCTATTTTTTCTTTCCTCCTTGAAGGGCATTGCAGGAAAGATGGGAAAAGATGGCAGACCTGGTGAGCCTGGAGAACCGGTAAGAATATACTCTGGCTCCATAACACTCACAAAAGTAAAATTGATCCTTGCCAGTGCAGTCTCCTGTTCTTGTTATGTCTGATGTTATATAACACAAGAAGGGTTCTGCATTGTTCTCTTGTACAAAAACATTTTTAGTATGAAGCAGCTCAGTGAAACTGTACTGGAATTTACTTAATGTAGTTTACAATTGTTTATGCACACTGGACACACAGCTTATCCCAACATATCTGCAGTCCCATGTATATAAAAAAAAGGGTGAGCTGATTTCTGAAGATTTGCTTTTTGCAGTGAAATGTCTTTATTTTTCACTCTCAGGGCAAACAGGGAGAGCCAGGACCCCCCGGCAGAGAAGGACTCAGAGGACTCCCTGTAAGGAGTTTCATTATTGAGACTGCTGAGCAAAAGTGGCCTTATCTGAATTATACTCTGAATTTTTGTTACAATATGCAGTCTGTGACCTGTATTGAGATGAAGAATTATTTTCATCAGTGTGAATGGCAGCTCAGTGTGTAAGCTTTTCTACTTTCCATTACAGGGCTTTAAAGGGCATAGGGGAGAACCTGGCCCACCAGGATCTAAGGTAGCTAAATATTTACAAACAAAACATAATGGTCCATTGTTAACAAGTTAATGTGACAAAATGTTTACAGGTGTACAATATGAAAATATTGGAAATTTTCCCAAATATGTAATAGAGACAGGGTTGATTCCAATTTACTTTTACCCTTATTTGACCAGGGTGAGGATGGCAAGGAGGGACCACCTGGTCGGGAGGGGAAACCTGGAAGAGATGTGAGTAACAGGCCACATTCCCATTATGCCGAAGATTACAAAGGCAAATGGATCAAACATTTTTTATTTTTCTAGTATTTAGTTATGACTTTTCATTATTTGTGTGCTTGTGAATAACCTTTCTGCATTGTTTTTCTCACAGGGTAATCCTGGAACTCCAGGACCACAAGGTCATGCAGGACCACGAGGAGAAACGGTGAGGTGTCTTTTACTCCTGGTACTAGCATCTAGTGCCAGTATTTAGATTAACATAGTACAGAACCGCTGATTCCCCAAACTAGTCCAAAGACCAGCTTTTCCTTATATCACATTTTCATTTCATTTCATGAGTGTTTGCACTTGTTTTACATTATGCTAAATTTTCCCTAGGGCAAACCTGGCGAGCCAGGTCCGCCTGGAAAACCAGGAGTTTCTGGAAGTCCTGTAAGTGGAGGAAGAGTTCTTGCTTGATTGAATTTGCAGATCCACTGAAGTGTATACCTGCATCCATTTTCTGTGGTTTGTCAGTTTAGTTGTGCACAAAGATGGTGCCATTGAAGGAACAGCCTGCAACAGCAACTCTTCTACACTGTCCTAATTGTTATGTGCAATTCAACTTATTTCCCTCTGATTGCTGTAAATTCTGACTATTTACTGAAAAATTCATATTAGGATTACTATACCTGATGATACTTTAATCACTATTGTTGGATAATTTTAATTGTAAAGAATCCTTCCAGTGAGCCCTTATGTGGATAGATAATTTGAAGAAAGTCAAGAAATAAAAACCAGTGTTCATTTATGTGTAATTCAGGGTCTTAAAGGGCTCAAGGGAGAATCCGGAACTCCAGGATTACCAGGCTTTGCAGGTCCGAAAGGACCATCTGTAAGTACATATTTTTATTTTCTGATTTTCTGTTATTGGTAATCATTAATTCAGTAGTTAATGATCACTGATGGATGGAACAATGAATGTTACTGGTCATGCAAGTGTCTCTGTAGCCATTTTTTACTGATAAAATGTGCAAATTTGAGATGACTTAGACATTTACTTACATTTACGTTCCTTCTGCTTAGGGACCTCCTGGTCCTGTGGGCCCTGAAGGAAAAACTGTAAGTACATCTAGAATAATAACTAAATAGTTTGGTAAAACTGTATTAGTTGGTTTCTCTAAATGTTCAAATCTGTTTTGTTCAGGGGATCCCAGGAAAACAAGGTGAACGTGGTTCCAAGGGAGACAGGGTAAGGAAACTATATAAAATCAAACTGACACTCAGTAAAATATCACTTTTAGTGTAAGTATTGATGGCAGCTGAATTATGAATTGCCAGATTAGTAGGCCGTTCTCATGTGAAAAACCCTGATACTATTTGTGTTTGTGTTTCCCTCATACTTCATCCGTGCCTGAAATGATAGGTTGTTTGATCTTACAGGGAGATCAAGGCATAAAAGGAGAAAAAGGATCACCAGGACAGTCAGGTGTCCCTGGAACTCCTGGAACACCAGGTAGAAAAGGGCATACAGGGATGATGGGAATGTCAGGGCCCCCTGGAGAGGTAGGACCAACCGGGCCACCTGGCACACCAGGACAACCAGGACTGCCAGGACCACGGGTGAGTTTGGTTCTACCTTAATACATAGAAACTATACTAAAGCTACACATATTAGAGTCTTGATAATGCATCAGTTCATCTTTCGTCCATATTAAATGTTCACAAGCAATTGGGTGAAACAATTTAATATATTTTGCTTAAACTGTAGGGAGAGTCGTCATCCCTGGAACAAATGCGAAGGCTCATTCAAGAAGAACTAGCTAAACAGTTAGATGGTGAGGACGCTCCATCAATACTCAACATACTGGTCCACACACTGGCATGCTGTACATACACCATTTTGTAAGTTGTGTCAGCCTTCGTTCACTCGTCTTTATGCTTTGTCAGCTAAGCTGGCATACCTCATGGCTCAGATCCAGCCAGCTCATGTGAAGAACAGTGTTGGACGCCCAGGACCCCCTGGTCCTCCTGGCAAAGATGGACTTCCAGGGCGATCTGGGCCACCTGGGGAGCCTGGTATGCCAGGTCAGGCTGGAGGAGATGGGCCAAGAGGTCCAATGGGTCCCAAAGGTTTGTACATTTCCAAATTACCGTACCAAATTAGTACTCAAAGATGAACCTCAGGAGATACCTTCTTCACTGAGAAATGCTATCAGTGGCTTTGTTTTCATTTATAGGTGAAAGAGGCACTAAAGGTGAAAGGGGTGAAACTGGCGTTGGGCAGAGAGGAGAGAATGGTCCACCTGGGCCTACAGGTAATGTTTGTCAATATCGCTTTTCCCCATACATAAATACATTTTTGTTAGGATTCTGTTTTCCAGCACCTTCACACATTTTGTTACTTTCTTTTTCACTTTGTAGGTCCTGCAGGGATTCCTGGGTATGGTAAAGATGGGTCACCTGGTATACCGGGCTCTCAGGGTGAACCAGGAAATCCTGGCCCCCACGGTCCACCTGGGCCACCAGGATCACCTGGCCAGTGTGACCCCTCTCAGTGTGCATATTATGCCAGCCTGGCTGCACGACCTGTCAATGTCAAGGGGAATTAAAGCACTAAGGGTTGGGAGTGGGGCTATTTATGAACTGTGAGTTTCATTGAACCAAGAACGGTGCTTTTAAAAATAGTAACAACCTCATGCTGGCAGAACGGTGGAGGTACCGAGTTATGTTTTGCTGCCGGTAAGGGCCATTTTCAGGGTTTTGGGTTAGTTGGGGGGTGGTTGTGGGTGATTGGGGATGATTGGGTGTTGATAATCTTTATTGTCAGGGATTATCATTGTCCAGCTGAGAACAAGAAGCAGGCTTGCTGCACTAGGAGGCAGTTAAGTAACTGCAGAATTCCCTTTTGTGTTTGCTGTTGATACTGTGCCAGCATCAGTCTATGATCTGTATCCAGTTGTTCAGAAAAACTGACCCAGTGCAAGATGTTTGACTCATAATTGTCCTCCAAAGGGAATTGTATGCCATTTAATATTGATGGGTAAGAGTGTTTCTCTGTAGGGGACAAAATGGAGGAGACAAATTTTAAAATACTGACAGATTTTTTTTTTTCAAAAGGTCTTAAATGATCTTCTGTTTTGTGAGCAGTATTTTCTTTTTTGTAAAGCTAATGACAATGTCGATTTAGAAATGATTATATGGCTTAGGTTGCGCACCATTAAGACTGCTGAATTCCTTCTTTAAAGGCATCTGTTATCTCAAGACTACAACATAGTTATTTCACATAAAACACGCTCTTGCTATTTACATGCTTGCATCGCAGTCTGTTTTAATACAAGCAGAAACAAACACAAGCACATTTGAGCTGAAAAAGAGATGCCAAAAAAAAAATTATGAGCAAGAGAAGTCAATTAATGCATGCATTCTTTTAACTGAGTGACAATGTTGCATTTAAAAAAAGCTGTTATTATCCTCACCAAAGGTGACAGAGCCTCAACATACATTTCCTTTCATGTAAAACTATAAAACCAGTTTGCTTGTAACAAGTCTTTTTCTCCTCTACTTTGTTGTCAGACAGAGCTGCCTGGAAAAGGCAGTAAACCTCACAGCAGTGTTTTAGAGGACAAAGAGACCAAAGGCATTTTTGAGAACTCGTCCAACATTTTTCCTCCATCTCGGTGCATTCAGTCAGTACAGTTTTTGCACTGTAAACATTGGCGCTTGTGGGACTCTGTCTAAGGGCTCTTTGGAAGTACAGACATGGTTTTTTTAATGGTTTGTTATTTTACTGATGAATAACTGCTGAGTTCACATGTTTGACTTTATATGGCAACGTGGTGAAAACGTTCCATGGACCTCTATTTTGTCCCTGATGGACCAATTAGTGCTTCCTCCAAATTCAGATAAGCCCTGGGTCTACAAGCCACAGCTTACCTAGAGGTTCTTCTGTCTTCCTTGCTGGAAAAAATGATGTTTTATCTTTCCCAAGCTACAGATTTTTAATTTTTTTTTTTTTTATCTCCAAGTGTTTTGTCTTGGTAAATTTCTTCATTTTTTAAATTGAGCCCTGTCCCTAGTTTTGATTGAGGACATCAGCAAGTTTCTGGGACACGTTCAGAACCATAGTTCAAAAAAACAGTCTGCCATCCGGAACAGGGTTTGCTGTTCTAAAGGTCACTGATACTGTAACTTTCAGGAGGTTTAATGTCTATTTAAAGGATCTGAGTGATGGAGCAGAGCTTAATATAGAAGCAGGCCACCTGTTCTAGATCTATTGCCATGAAAATAGCCGATGTCACCTTATTCAGCTGGTAGTTTTTTTATTAACAGGTGAAAAGAGATGAGAAGTTATCTTTAATATAGACTGTATTGGAAATCTATGTCTCCCTGTTACCTCAAGAAGAGCATTGATTGTGACCCACTGATGCTGGTCCTGATGCAGTGATCTGCAGAAATCGAGTGAATATTGTACTGTACATCAGCATGACCTCCATATGCATGTATTAATTCGCTGCCATTAAGGAATTATCATTTAAAACCCAATTTAACAGTGTCGAACAACCAATGTCACTGGTTATCATAGAGGTAAGAGCCAGAGGCATTTCTACATTTAGAAGTTTTTTCCTTTTGACAATGGTGAACTAGAGAATAGTACACACTTGGTGGTGTAGTTTGACACAGGAAAAAATGTATTTTTCATGGAAGCTTATATAACTCATACATCAGCAGGAATAAGTCTTTCAGTTTTTATTTAGCTCACATGGTGCTAATGTTTTTTTACTTGTTTGTTTTTTGGGGGTGAGGGGGTGCTTTTTACATTATACTAAAATTGTATACATTATTAATCAGTATCGGTGGCTATATTGTTTTGATTGTAGTTTTTTAATTAAATTATTCTAAAAAGCAGTTTTTCTTTCTTCAAATTTGAAGCTGCATTATAGTCTGCCATTCTGAATCAAGTGGTGCTAGATGCCTAATAATTCTATAAGTGTTGAAAGAGCATGGATTTTGTAATAAAGACTCAAACAGATCCATGTTATGGAACAGGACTCTCATTTTTGTGATGATTGTTGTTTATTTAGAACATGACAGCGGTGCAGACAAGTGGTTTCTAACGGTTGAGTGTGCAATAAATATTTGTAAAATAAGAAATAATGGAGATTATTTGAGTATTTGGTCAATGGCTCTTTTTGCACGTGCATATACACAGACAGTCATTTTGCTTTGTCCATTAAAGAGGATGGAATTATAATCTAAAGTCTAAACTAAAGTCCCAGGATGAACCCTACTGTACCACCCTTAGAAGCACTTAATCGTTTCCCAAATATTCCAGTAAGAAAATGTATAAAATGCGCTTACGTTAAGTTGGTTCAACAGTTGGCTAAGCAACAGATTACCGTAAAAGTGTAGCACCTTTTAGTCTGTGTTGTAATGTACTGTCTTCTTTTAAATGATTAGTAACATGCGGTTTGTTCCCCAATTTACAAACTTGACTGGGACTGAGAACTGTCTGTTGCAAAAAAGATTGAATGTGACACGGAGCGGACAAGTTCTTTCTACGTGCAGTTACTCATGTCGTGTACCATAGTGGTTTCGAACAAAGTAACTGTGCCATGGGAGTTGTGTGTCTGTATGTCTGTTGGTGAAATGCACTGTTGTTTACTCTGCATTGTATGTCGCTTTGGAGGAAGGCATCTTCTAAATGATGTAATGTGTATGTCACCAACCCGAAAGCTCCTCAGAGAGGGAAGCAGTAGATTTTTTTTTGATCAGGAACAGACTGCTGTCTGGTTCCCAGCAAGGTGGCACACAGCCCCTCTCAGTGCATGCTCTCAGACCCCTGGAAGGGGTATCTAAGGTTTAAGATTTTACAACATGTTGTAAATAAGAAAGCCCACTCATCAGACAAAATTCACTTATACATAAAACAACCTTTTTTAGAAATAAAATTACAGTTACAAGAAATGTAAAAACAATGCAAGCTGTGTGTTAGCTACCTTTGAAGTGTGGACAAGAACAACACATCAACTGGGAGCCAGAGGTTTTATATAGAGGATGAGGAAGACAGAGAGGTTGGGCTTCACTATGGATCAAAACTGGCATAGAAGATAAGTGATCATCTGCAGCTTGTTCGCATTCCGTTTCTTTCTTTTCTTTTATTTTTCCACTCTTTTGAAATACTTAAGGCGACGCCTTACTGTTTGCAATCCCCACCTGTCAGCATACCGAGTGATCTGAAATAGTACGATACTGTAACTATTTTTTATGAAAAAATAAATACTGTACACATCTCAAAAATGCTGTCTCAGCAGTAAGTTTGTAAGATGGAGATCAACTGTATCAGTAACTACATAAAACTGAAATTGTAACTAATCACTAATCTCTTTTCAATATTTCATATCCCGTTTCAGGTAAAATGCTTACAATGGATTTCAGCAAACACCATGCTATTGTTGAGCATTCACACTTCACTGTGCAGCTGTGCAATTACGAGTGAACTTTCATTGTTTCATTTATTGTTATTTATCATTATTTCCATATCTACTACAACTCAAATTTGCCCCATTTTATATTCCAGCTTGAAAAACCAGATTAACATGTAAAATAATTTGACCTCTAGCAATGATATAGGGCTTCCTCCACTGAAAACAAAATGAACATCATGTTTTGGGATGAATTTCCCCTTAAGTCGTTTTTCTTTTTGGGACTAGATTCTGAATCCAAATCAATACTAATTCTGTGAAACTGGTTCAGATGTAATAGGAGATCATTTCAAATAGGCATAAGAACAAAAAAAGATGCCCTGAAAGGAATTAAAGGTGTTCATTCTCACTAGCTGGCTAAGGGCAATAAATGTCATGTTTGCTCAGTAAATGAATCACAAGTGAGCACAGGTTGGTTATGTTTACTTTCCCCATGGTAACCCAGCAACAATGAAACACCTCCACAAATATCCACTTGCAGCTGTAGTCATAACGGGAGCAACTTCAAATAGATATGAGCCCAACACCAACCCTTTTTCACACATAAAGACTTCATACTAAATTGCTATTTTGTAAAGCAGGTTAACAGGACTCTAAAGCACTGGCTATAACAACCCCATTTGAAATGATTGTAAATCCTGAGTATGTATTCTGTTTCTGTTCATTTTCACTAAAATTACAGATAAAGGTTCAATTGTCACTGACACTGTATTATTCAAAAGAATTATGCAAAACTATTTATATGCGTTGGACCTGCATTCAACCAAATCAAATAAAATCCTGTAGAATAAGCATTTTCTAAACTGCTTGGAGGGACATAACTATCAGAAAGAACAGTGCTGACTGTAAGAATAAGGCGTAATTATCCTCAGGTCTGTCCGTCCATCCATCCACCTACCCATCCATCCAGTCATTCATTTATTCATCCATTCACAGTGAGATGATATAGAGAGCATCACCACAAGCTGATCAATGATGGGCCAAAGAGGTGTTCTGTTTTCACTTCCAATTTCCTCTATACTAATGCCACTTTCTAGATATGCTAAACAGAAGTTACAACATTCATGAACTGTACATAATTCATCTTGCACCTCCTTTTCCTTATCCCCTTTGCCAGTAATGCCTCTTGCGTATAGTTGTCAGCCCACCTCTTCTTTAAAGGGCTATTTAAGATGTTGGACAAACACGGTTCCTCTGTGGAATTTCAATACCTTCCCAGTTCATACAGCTTGATTTGAAACACACATACATACTCCTGTTAGAACCCTAAGAGCCAGCAGATTTGGACCCTTAGCTAAAAACAGATCAGCCTTCTGCCAGAACTCTTCCACTGGCCCTCAGCCTATTCCCCCTGCTACCTGTGAGGATGCTCCACCTGCACCACCTGGCATCCTAAACTGGGAGCGATAACAAGCAGGAGATAGTTCCTGACAGTGCCAGGAGCCGGATGGGGCTCAACACTGTCCTCCAGTCTCTCCACAGATTGAAGGTTGAATATGGTGGCACAGGGAGGCTTATCAGTCTCCTAAAGCACACAAGTTTGAAAGAAATACCTGAAAACTGATACCAAAGCTGTTATTGAAGAGTCAATATTATAAATAAGTAAAAATAGAAACAATTTTAGAGCCCTGAGAGGAAGCCCACAAATGCTGGGACCACATCTCTGGGGCCATGTTGTCAATTACAAATCTTTACAACTAACTAAATAATAATTTCAAAAACAAATAATATCCAGAATGTATAGTCAGACACAACACTACATACATAGGACATCTTTCACAACAGCTTTTCACAACATTTTATTTTGATTAAGGGGAAAAGTAAACTTTAATTTTTTTTCAAAGAGAAAAGGTTGTCATGCCTGTTTTGCAACATGGCATCAAATGTGGCTGAATATACTAATTTTACATCTTGTCATTAGGTTTTATTATAATAACTGTGACTCTGTGCAGATTTCTAAGAGCTGCTCAGTTAAACAAATCATCCGTTTCTATAACTCACACCCCCTGGTTATATTTCCAAATCTCATTCACTGTTAAATGTTTTAAGTAAATACCACATGCAAAACACGTCTTACATGAATGTCTAGTTTGACATTTTAACACCCTTAACATCACTGGCTGACATGTTTCTTTATGTCTAATGTGTGGAGGCATCTACTGAAAACATGTTATGTGAGTCAGTAATGGTTGCTGTTAGTAACAGCATAACATATTTCAATACCAAACCAAAGCCATTGATGCCACATGGCCAGTTTTCTTGGTTTTTTGCTTTTTGATAACAGGGTAACTGTCAAATTCTAAATTAGTAGCATTATCCTCACCACTTTGCTACTTATATTTGACCGTACCTTAAGAAAAACCCTGTGCTGCTTTTGTAAAACAGTTGAAGCATTGTTTAAAAAAGTAAAACTCAAACATGTTAATGTTCATGAAAATGGAGACATTCTGAAGTCTCTTCAAGTTTGTCACAGGGCAGGCAGGTTCTTTTCCCCTTCTTTGAAATATTGAGGGTGGCAACCAGTTCTCATGGGCCCTTGATGCTTATGGATTTTTTGCCACTGACAGGCATCAATAATGGCGCCCTCCCAAAGCAGTCCGAAGGGTCGCACAGTCCTGGGGGCCCCAGTGGTCCCCTAGGGCCTGGGCTACCAGGGTTCCCAGGGGGTCCAGCATCTCCACGAGCACCGTCCTGTCCGTTTTTCCCAATGCCAGGAATTCCCGGGGCACCTGCAACAAAATCAACTCATGAAGCATCTACACAGTTTTGGTTTCTTATCGCTCTCTTACTCACGTACTTTCATTCGTGCATTTTTAATTGTGATTTTAATCATTCCAAATTTGTCAATTAATTTTTCACACAGGACAAAGGTTACAAAAATGTCAGAGAAAAACCAGTCAACATATTCTATGATTTCCTCAGAGAAATATAGACAAAACCTGATTGGTCCAGTAGGTTCACATATACAAAGAAATTGAACTGGTGTTTCCTCTTCCACACACTTTACATTTAACAGCCATTACTACACACATAACACAAACATAACACAGACACTACAATCAAGTATAAGAATTTTTACAGGCATCCGTGTAATATGAGTGTTGAAATTAAGAAGCACTGGGCACAAAAAGGTGTGATGGGTAGGACTCAACCAACACAGAACTTCATATTTTAGTTTATGATATTTACAAAATTTCCCGCTTAGCGTCTTATATTGGTTTGAAATACATGATGTAAAATGTTGAATAAAAACCAACATCTCAGACATTTCATGTAGCTATGTTCCTACATAGTGAACTAGTGTGTGAAAAAGTGTTACCTGGAGGGCCTGGCTGGCCTGGACTTCCCCTGGTTCCTTCTCCCATCTCTCCTTTTTCACCTTTGGCTCCAGCATCACCTGCAGCAGAATAGGTGAAGGTAAAAAGGTAGTCTCATAGACCACTTAAGAACTGTTCTGTAAAGTCACTGCCCAGGAACGTCACGCCTCAGTGGTGAAAAGACATAGATTCAATCTAAAATATATACTGCTATTGCCTTGCCTAATTGTGTTGAAATAAAAGCGTTGCAATTCCACTTTGGATAGTTTGTACTAACCTGAAAAAACCGCTTATACAGTTTTGGCTTCATTGCCTACAGACAGTTGCTCATTTGTAATGTGTATTTGAGAGATTTCAGTGTTTTCCAGCGCTGTGATTTTGAATGCCACCTCCATTTGCAGCATCTGTTCCAGTCAATTGATGTGACAACAATACATTTTACACTGATTTCCAAAGTATCGCTTTATGCGTTCATGAGACATCAGTGAGCAAGACACTGCAATGTGCCACAATGTTGGAGCCACTATATTTGACTTGCCTCTTCTCGAGTTTGTCTAAACAACTTTCTTGCAGTGATAAATGTTTTGCATATAATATTATTATATATAATTAATATATAATATTACAAAATAATCTAGAATATCAGGTTTTGTTTTATTTTCTATAGTGTTTTCTTTTCATTTGTGTGTGTGTGTGTGTGTGTGTGTGTGTGTGTGTGTGAGTGAGTGAGTGAGTGAAAATGTTTTAGGAATATTTATTAGTTACTGCATTTTTTTTGCTTGAGCTAAAGGTGGGGTGACATTTAATATACACAGTGAGTCCAAAGGCTCCATGCAATACAGTGGGACCTTTCCAAATACTTTCCTGCTTTTGTGAAATTCACTAGTTTTAGAGCCTTATTGTTAAAAATGCAGCAAGGATGTAGCAAATTTTGGAGTAATTCTGGGGTTCACTTTAAAAAAATAGTAACCACCATTTGCAACCTTATATAATATGGAATTCAGACACGGACACTCTTTTCCTTATACTTCTCACTGCTTCTAGTATTGAATAACTGATTTCTTATATCAAATTCCTATATTGTACTTCACATATTGAATACTGAAACAAGGACAAAACATAACCTGCGGAGCTCAGTCTTAATCCCTCACTATACTTCTTTTCAGTCTCATCCCGATAAAATTCTTTCAATGTATTATATGATCGGCATCAAACAGCCCACAGTCTATTCTTCCACTTTGTCATCTCTCCTCTCAATCCTTAATCTTCTTCAGTTTCTCACTGGTGCCTTTGTCTCCCTTTTACTCATTATAATGACTAATATCTGCAGTCTTTCAGAGAACACTCCTTCTCCCACAGCTGTTCCAGAATCTTCCACTGACTCATGCATGCTTCTGCTTGCAGTCTTTCCTCTTTTTCTAGCTTTCCTTCAGCGCTCTCAGTTTTTATAACGCTCATATTTATGTAATTTGGATTTGATTTCTGTTTATGTGTAATTTTTAATCTCTTACTGTTGGTGACCTATTCAATTTACTGCCACGTCCATTGCCTAACTATTTATATATTAGAGCAAAGTGAAGCACATATTTACTCAGTTGCATCCTATGGCCAATGCAGAGTCACCAATTCATCTGAAACAAGTCTTTGCAATAGAGTAGGAAACCAGAGCACCCAAGAAACCCCATGTTAACATGGGGAGAACACAAGTTTCGTACAGGCACAAACCCACAGTCCAAACCCACCGTACCATTGTGCCACCTAGCTAGTAAGTAGTGTCCTGTTGCATCCTGGATCTTCCTTGTTGCTCATATCCTTACCTTTCTGTCCAGGTTTCCCATGGAATCCTGGTGGCCCTTGAAGACCTGCTGGACCTCTTTGACCAGGGGCTCCTACTGTGCCAGCAGGACCAGATGGTCCTGGAGGCCCCGGAGGTCCCATTGGTCCTGGGCTTCCTGGAGCTCCTATTGCCGCGGGCATTTTCAGGGCAGCTTTTTTAAACTCTACTAATTGTTCTGGACAAAAAAAAAGTGTAAACGTTGCAAAGAAGAAGAACAATAATCACAGAAAACTACAAGGCTGTAAATGATTGGAGTCACATAATCAATGAGAGTAATTCGGGATAAAAATCATCATGGCACCTTCAATGATATTGCTGCAGATCTCACGTATTATGTGCTCATTGACTTTGGGACCCTGTGCACAGAAATAAAAAGAAACACAAATGTTACGCTGGTCCGAGTCTTGCTGGATGCTTCCATAAAACAGAGCAATTGAATGCAGAGTCTGTAAGGGTCGCAATTTTTTTTCCAGCTAGGCCATGAACAACCTCATTCAGCTTCCTGTCTTGACTAAATCCATGAAACACATTTTGTGAATCCTGAGAGCTGGGAAACCTGCTGAATTAGCTGCTCTAAGATATGCTGATCAATCTGACTGTAACATCAAACCTCCATCCATCCATTTTCATTAAGTTCTTAGTAGAGTAGTCATGGCAGTCCAGAGCTCATCCTGGAAGCAATGGGCACTAGATGATGAAACTGCTCCTGGTTGGAATACTAATCAATTGCAGGGTGACCACACACACCCATTTAGACACACTACGAGCAATGTAGATGGGCAAATAACCTGAAACACATCTTTGGATAGTGTGAGGTACCGGAAGCACCCAAAAGAAAAGTATGCAGGCATGGGGAGAATATGGAAACTCCACACAGACTCAGCTGGATTCAAACGTACATCTGACCACCCAAGGTGCTGTGAGGCAACAGCACTACTCACTGTGCCACTGTGCCACCCTGCCATCCTGATGTAAAACACTTCACTCATATTTATTAGGCATATACTTGAGGTCATTTGTCATAATCTGGCACTCACAGGTAAACCACGGGGTCCGGGGGGCCCCGGAATACCTCTCTCCCCTTCCAGTCCCCGGGGCCCCATGGGTCCATTCAGCCCTGTGTGTCCTGGCTGACCCGGCATCCCATCTGGACCTTTAGTGCCCCTTTCTCCTTTAGCTCCAGGCTAGAAAATAAAACCGAATGTTAAGCAGTTAGTTTCACAGTCAGTGCTTAGTCTCATAAGAAATGCTCTGGTTTGTCAACAATGGCAGATTTGCATTTTACCTCTCCTTTGAGCCCAGGAATGCCAGCAGGACCCTATTAAAACACAAGAGTTAGAGTACCATTTGAGATGGAAAGGGCATCATGCTTACAGAAAATACAAAAAGATGAGTGAACAAGCAAAAAAAGGTACAGTTTCTACAAATACTAAGTATAACGTATAAAATTGTAAATTAATACATATATGGTTAAGGGTGTGTGATTTAATTATACAACTGTAGCTCATATCTCATTTAATTCAACAGATTAACAGAAAGAAACTCATTGGTTTTATACTTTAGGCCTACAGTCATGGGCATCAGAGAAGAAGAAAGCATGTGACCACTAATAACTGGTACATATACTAGTAATATTTGCATATCTATAATTTACTAAGATAAAAGTCTTGTTTTTTTCCAATTATACCCCCTATAATTTCCCTAATATTATCATTTTATGTGTGTTATATCACAGAGCATGCTGTACTTATAGAATACATTGATTTGTATTGTTCCAATGGCAGTTCTGTCTCTCAGCCCTTGTAGTTATCATGTGAACCTTCCCAATAACTTACCATTTCACCTTTTGGTCCAAAATTCCCATCAGCACCTGAGGCCCCCTAAGTAGAAATTTAAAACTTCTATAAGCACATTACAGGAGTTTCCTATAAAACATGGATTTCAACTGAGTAAATCACTGGAGAATTAAACCACAATTCATTGATAGTTTTTGTACCTCTCTGGAAACAGATATGAACTTATTATAAGAAAAATCCTGATAAGTTTTTCCTCAAAATGTAGTATAAAGTTTAAATATAATTGTATCCTGTGAGGGCTTGTTTAGTTTTAATAGTACTGATGAGGAAGAAGCCAAATGGTAGCAATGGGTGTGGCAGAATGTCTAAAGGAGATGGAAACCACTGACTACAAGGACAGATAACACAAATATGATGGGGAGATGACTCAGTCAAAAAAAAGAATTTCTTCACATGGAGCACAAAGCCTTTTCACCATTGTCCAGCATGCGAAAATTGTACAGTATAGAAAAATGTCACTTAGGTGAACCTTTGTTTTTATAATGCATCTGCTTTATCTGCTTTAATGAAAACAGTTAAACTATTAATTAAACTTGCATGAACAGAGACGCTGGTAAACTTATGTAGTGTCTTTATTAATTAATAAAGCCTTTATTAATTAATCATTCATATCTAATAAAACCTTTCATATTTTAGAGTATTTTAAGATAGATAACGCAGTGAAATTTAATTTCATGAACGCTATTACTGATATGTATGCATGAACTACTAAGAATATGCATTAGTTTTAAATCTGATAATAAATCATTGTACAGCTGCATCGCTATACCTTATTTCCTTTTGGCCCAATAGGACCGATTGGGCCCTAAAATGAAAAAAAAAGAAATACATGTTAGCAGCAAATGGGAAGAGAGGCCATGGAATGAATTTTTTCAGCATGTGAAGTAAAATGACATGGAATGCCTTGCTAAAGACTTGGTATTTTGTCAGAGAATAGTGTCATAAAACCATATATGTTACCCATATATATGAAAATATGGTTTTGATGACAGCAAAATTTAGTCTTGGAAGGTAGGGTCTGGTCTCACCATGTCTCCTTTATGTCCCATGTGGCCTTTTATTCCTCGTGGACCCATGTCACCCTTGGTCCCTTTATCACCCTAACAGGGCATATGTAAAATGAGTAGGTGTTTCCAAAGTACATTAGCATGTGCTCAGAGGTCTACAGAGGTGTGAAGATGCACTCCCATTACCTGCAGTCCAGGAAGACCTGGTATACCCACAGGGCCTTGTTTTCCAGGGTCACCCTTGAAGAAACGCAACCAGTCACACTTAATGTTACCTTCATTTGTACCATTGGAGGTCTGTTAGACTGCCAGACCATTGAATCCAGTATCTTGTGTAAAGTGATCATTCAGGATTATTAAAAAAGGCAGCATGCTAATGGAATATCAACATACGGTAGACCCCTTCGCTCCTGGAATTCCGTTTTCACCCGCTGTGCCGTCTGCTCCCTGAAGGATTTTGAAATATTTAAACTCATAGCAGCTTCAGCATACATCCATTCACACTGTTCTCATTCATAATTTATAATGATTAATAAAAGGAAATGGTCTACAGCAGTGCTAGCTGCAGTAGGAAGCCTAGAACTCAAAGGCTGTGCTCACCTGTTTACCAGAGGGCCCTGGGGGGCCTATATCTCCCTTATCTCCAGGCTCCCCCTGCAGTGACACAAGTCACAGAGTGAGCACACACCTTCAGGGCCCATTTCCTCTCATCATCATTGCCAGGCATTCTTCTTGTTGACATGCCAGAGACACCGCACCCAGCAGCGATGCCCTCATGTTGACTCTGACTTCTGTACCCTCTGCTGGTGTGCATGTCAGCTGAAATATTGTAGATCCTGTGCTTCCATTTATCATAGTCTGAGCATCGTTTATCATGTGACACATTACCTTTTGTCCCAGAGGGCCTGTCAACCCCTGGTTCCCTGGCAAGCCCTAGACAGACAGCATACAAGATTTGTTCAGCAAACCATTCCGGGTGCAGCCTGAAACACCATTTCTCACATATTCCAATGTCTATAAATGACAATTTTGTTCACTTGGTATATAATTCTTATGTACTATTTGTTGCATGTTTTACATTGCATACATGAACAGGCCTGCACAATTTCGCCAGCAGAGCATGTGAAATTAATTTACAAATAATTCATTTACAAATAACTGTTGGGGGAAATTCTGAGTAGTAAGCAGAAAACTAAAATGTATGACTGTTTGTATGGCTCCTATATCTGAGATTGTATTTTTAATTTTTTCTCAATTTAAAAACAGAACAGCACTGGGTCACAACAACATAGACACAAAAGAGTAAGTTGAGGAACTGCAAATACTTCCGCATAGATGAAACAAGTTCAACAGTTTTTCAGCTCTTTTTTTGTAGGCACAAGGTTGCAAGAAATTTTGTGAAAACTTTTCAAATTTTCCAAATAAATGCAACCTAAAATGTGATCAGATCTTTATCTACGTCCTAAAAATGGATAAAGGGTACCCAATAAAGCAAATAGCAAAAGAAAAAAACGTTTTCATTCCTGGATCAAAATGAACCGATATTAAGCGTCTGTCATAAAAAGTATGTGAACCTCTAGGATTATCACTTCAGTTAGGGAGATTAGTCAGGAGTGTCAATCAATGGAGCGACAATCGGGTGTGAGTTTGGGTGGCCCTACCCTGCTTAAAAACCATAAACCTGAGTGTTCACTACCAAAGTCTCATCTTCATCGCACAGGTTTGACAGGACATGTCTTTTTTGATGAATTGCAGCATCCAAATGGTAGTGTTCCTTCCGTGGTACCTCCAGTACCTTCTGAGCTGAGAGTGTGATATGAACACGAATTACAGCACGCGTCACTCCTGACCGAGAGCCCTGGAAACCAGCAGGCACTTGCTTGGACACACCTCCATTCATGGTACCTGTTACCCCTCCATACCTTTCCCTCCTGCAGCTGTTCACATATTAAAAATAGCTCTATATTCTCACTTTCTAGATAGCATAAAATGCAGAAATTCTGCTGTGAAATCTAAGCTGTAGATGATGATGCACCACTTGTATCACAACCAGCAGATTGTCCTGCTTGCAGAGATGCTCCAGCTGCTCTCCTCACTTGAGATTTTTCCCTTCATGTGTTAATGGGCGATGATGTCAGGGTTCTGAATAGATGATGACTAATTCTCCAGGAAGAACATTTCTTTTGACAATACTCTTTCCTTTTTTCAGAGGAGCAACGCTGCCTCAGTGTTTGTATATTTTTATGCAGATGAATTCTGTCACACAACACATTTTGTTCAGTTTACTTTATATGTGGCTCAAACACATAGAAATAAGCATGTTGCCTAATTACAAAAATGTTTGCATTTAATTATTTTGACCTCATGCATTAAGAATCATAAGGAAAGACATTAGTTGTCTTGCACAATATGAAATGTTCTCATTTTATTATTAATTCAACTAGCGGAAACTTTCTTCCCAGTGACTTGGAATGTTACACTAAACATAATTTTCATCCATTCATACTGCATGGAAATTTTTTGTGGAGTAATTCAGGGTAAGTATCTTGATGTAAGGTACTATAGTGAGAGCAGGATTCAAATTTGAGTGCTACCTGCCTTCTCCAGCAGGACCTGGAGTTTTATTGTTTGAATTCTATTTAATTTTATTGTTCAGTTTATTTCTTTACCTTCCTGTCATCTTAAATCCAGTTTTCAATCCCTGGCAAAATTCTTGTTTGATGGCTTTGCTTAATTACTGAAAAAAATATTAATGAAATGTACTCACCGGAATTCCAGTAAGACCCCTTATACCTATTGTCCCAGGCAAACCAGGCTCTCCCTTTCAGAAAGCCCAAAGGAATACATTAAGAAATGCATTTCTGAGCAGAGAACACATTTTTGGCAGTGCACAGCATTTCATTACCATTTCTGATGTTCACAGACAATGTTAATGCTGTGTAGTACTCTAAAAAGCATGGCTGTTATATTGGACTCTCTGGAAAACTCTGAGCGTTAGATGTGTACCTTGATGCCATCCTGCCCAGGCGTTCCATCTCTGCCGTCTCTCCCTGGGTCACCCTTAAAGAACAATTTGTCATTATAAACTACTGTGTTTTCATGTTTGAATTAAGTCTTCACCACATTTCTGCTTCAGGGGATGAATAAATCTAATATTACAAATCTAATATTAAGCCCTGTGCCATTGCATAGATGTACTTGTTCAGTCAATAAGAAAGACTGACATACTGTAATATGTTGTGACAAATCTGCATCCAGCTGAAGCCAGCTCTAGTCTAGAATTTTAATAAATTCACAGGGAAATCGTATCCAGCTTACCTGTTCCCCTTTCTGACCTGGGGGGCCCTGCTCCCCAGGATGCCCAACTGCACCCTGTCAAACATACACAGAATTCAGCAGTAGAAATTAGGGTCTAAATTAAGTCAATTGTAAACATGTGGGAGCTCCAACAAGCAAAATGCTCACTCGGTCACCCTTAGGACCCTCCAAACCCTGACGTCCTCGAACGCCTTCCAGGCCCTGCAGCAATTCACGAAATACACAGTGGATTACGACATAAAAAAAAACTCAAGAAATTCATTACACGGATTTATTTTAAAGGTGTGCCTGCCACTGCAAGTCACAAAGAATACAGAATAATAAGGAATTAATATTATAATGACTGGTATTGACTGGTATTGCCTGTTATATGGTAATTTATCCGCTGACACATAGTTTGCTTACTGGTGCACCAGGGGGTCCTGTTGGTCCAGGAATTCCATTGAAACCTGGGGGTCCCTATGTGTGCAAAGAAACAAATGACAGCTGATTAGTCCCAGACAATCAAGATTTCTGACAAAAATGTATCAATATGTTAATATATTTAACATAGAATAACAAAAGAATACAAAAATATGTTACACAGACACATACATAACAATTCATAAATAAACTCCATGGCATCCCTCTTTATACTAAGAAATATTGTTTATCTGCCTGTATGTCTGCAATTTTACATACATGTAATGTAGCCCTGACTTAATGTATGTGAAAACTTGCTTTGGTATGTGGCTGTATTTAGTGTAGTGCATGCCAAAACAGTTGAGACAAATAGGTGGTTTACCTGGAGAAACTATAATAAAAAATGGTGCAATGGACTTATTTTAACATGATGTTGATGATAAATGCAGTGCTGCTGAGGATAAATTCAGAAGAGTTTATACAGTTTTTCCAGCAACATATTACCTTAGAAATATCAAGTATAAATGAAGCTTTTTTATGATCATTTGATTCATCAAAAAAAAGAAAAAAAAACAAAAAATAAAACCATCTCAAGAAATGCTTACCCTGTCACCTTTATCTCCAGGGATACCAGGATAACCAATTGGTCCCCTTTGCCCCTATAAACAGATCAGTTTTTAATTATTAAGTTGTTGCTTAGCAACACTTTGATTCAAAATGACTGAATACTTTACCATCAATATAGCAGGATAAATTACTGGAGCAACTCAGGTTTAGTATCTTGGTCAAGGGCCTCTTAAACTTTCAGATGTTTAACCATGACTCTGCTTGCATCACCTCTTTAGACTGTAATTTTCATTTCCAGATTTTAAATAAACACAGCTACAAAATAGCATAAAGTTATACATTATGACATTTAATGAATTCAAGAAGAATGACACAAACCTCACTTCCCGTACGTCCTGGTAGGCCTGGGACTCCAGATGGTCCTGGCTCTCCCTTTGATACAACCCAAAAGACTCCAATGTTAACGTAAAGCATCCCAGCCTTCCTTATTACATGACCAGACCATAGCTTTTTTGGCAATGCTGACATCACCACTTGGAAGATTGTCATTTCAGACATTTTAAAACTGGTGGAGCATAATGGAAGCACTATTGTTATTAATATCAACCTTCATTTTCATGACACCTTTGTCCAAGGCAGCATATAACATTAGACAAGCAACTTTGCAATGGTTCACCAATTTAAAACAAAGTATTCTAACTGTATTTATTTAAGATGATCTGCTTGATCAATAGTATTACAGCAGAATCAAGAATTCAGACCAGCAACCTTCAGATTTGCAAGGCAAAACCACTAACCATTACACTACCCGATCCCCTGTCAGTAAAGAGTTTACTGAGTTTAATATGTCTTAACTGTGGTGAAGTCCTCAAAACTTAGTTAACCTATTTCTGCAAATAGGGTACTATAATCCTTACAAAACACTGGTTGCACCTTTTGTCCAGGGAGTCCAGGTTCACCAGAGGGACCCTGAATGCCTCTGTGACCCTAAAAATAAAAATATTAATTACAAGTAAATTAATGGCAAGTAATCAATAATATAACTATTATAAACCCAAGGTCAAAGATCATTGTCATGAAACTGTTTAACTGAATGATACATTTTTGATGATACATTTTTCCTATGAATACAATACCTTTATTCCTGGTACACCTGCATTTCCTTGAGGCCCAGCTGGACAAGCTGCTTGGCACTTAAAGAAATGTCATAAAAGAAAGTTTACCTCAGGAAATCAGAGTAAAGAGCTTTTACAATATCACAGATTGTGTGTGGAGTTGCTCATTATTCATATGTGTTGACTCTAAATATCAGCAACAATAAAAACAACTTACAAAATCCCCACTGGCTTCTGTGTTCGTGGTGCCAGGAGGTCCCTGGGGCAAAGTCAGAGAAACAGAGTGAGAGGACATGTGAAGACTTAAAGAGAAGAAAGAATGATTTTCAGTGTCTATCATTCTTTATGCTACATAATATAAAGAAAAACTCTAGCCTGTATCATTAACGCAAAGTGGATCTGGCAAATGTAAATGGGAAAAATTGATCAGTATCTTAAATCGATCAAAATGCGTGAATAAATTGTACGCAGTTGGGGAATAGTGGGTTATGGTACTTACTGCAGGCCCAGGGGGTCCTGGTGGGCCAGGAGGACCAGGGAGTCCAAGACTACCCCTTGGTCCAGGTGGTCCCTGCACAGTATAAGGAGTATTATGAATTTAGTGAGGTAAAACTCATCAGATACAACTTACACGTTACTGACAAATTTTTGCCTTAGTATATCTATTGGTGAAATTCAGGATAATTTCCTTATTCAGTTACACAGCAGAAGGATGTGGTGCTTGAAGCAGCAGCCTTCAGGTTACAGGTTTGTGTTTTTGACCACTGTCCCAATTTTGGTTAAATGTAATAATTCTTTCCTGCATTAAGAAACATGAACTAATGAACCTGTGGCTGTGACACAAACTGATAATGTGCTCTTCAACCAAAAATGTTTAATGGATAAGTTGTAAGAATGTCGCTAACCTCTGGTCCGATGTTTCCAGAGTCTCCTGGGTTCCCAGGTTTCCCAGGTGGACCCTGGACATGCCATAAAGGACACAGTCAAAAGCCATCAGTAGTACTGCTGGCCTGATAAAAGCTGTCTATATTCAAAGGCAGTACTGAAGAATAACCTTCTGTAACTCAGTTCCACCAGCTGGGTTACAAGATAAAACATCCCCCGCAAACAGATGGTCAGAGGTGATATGCATTTTCATAACTGCATAAAAAACATCTGGCCTAGTCAAAAAATAAAAAATAACCACTAGCTATTCAGCACATTTTAAATATGTGCAGAAGAATATGAATAATTTTCTATAAAACATTGATGGACAAAATAAATGGCTTTAATCAATCATATATGTTTAAATACTAGGTCTTATATGTCATAAGAACAAACGGAACAATGGGAAATGTAGCTGTTAAAGGTACCCTTGACATATTACCCTAAAACTCTTATCCCTTTGGACATCATAGCATCTACAGCTTTAAGTCTGATTAATACTATCTTCAGAAAAGCAAAGAAATCTTATTAAATGACGGCAGTAGAGAAAAAGGGGATACTGACGGGAGCTCCAGCAATAGCAGGGCCCTGTGAAAAAATAGACAAAATTATAGTTGGAAACAACAAACTCTTACTTGTATGGTATTGATAAACAGTTTAAAGATATTTATTGTTTATATAACTAAAAGTAACATATCAATCCATCCATCCATTATTAATAACTGCTTGCCCAATGCAGGGTCATGGTGGACCAGAGCCTACCCCTAAAGCTGAGGGCACGAGGCAGGGTACCTAGTCTGTTAAAGGGCAACCACACACACTCATCTATAGACACGCATACATACTAAGGGCCATTTAGAGTCACCAATTCACCTGAAACACATATCTTTTGATTGTGGGAGGAAATTAAACACCCAGAGGAAACCCATGCACACATAGGAGGACCATGCAGATTCTACACAGACTGACACAAACAAATGAACTCAGAGCACAGGAACTGTGTGACAGCAGCAGTTACTGCTGTGCCAATGTGCCACTTGCAATAAAATCTAATATTTATTAATATAATAAAATACTAACATTTTTATGGAAGTTTAAACATGATGGAAGATGACTGTGATGGTTTTTTTAAGCAATGACTCATAGTGGCTAGCAGAGGTAGTTAAAGAAAGTTGGCTTTGGTTTCGGGCACACACTAGGGTATGTTCTTTTTCTCTGGATTATTGCCCAAATGATACAGTAAGGAGCTGAATGTGAGATAAAAAACTTACCGGGGGACCAGGGGGTCCTGGAAAGCCTGGAAGTCCCTGTGATAAGACATAAAACAACAAAAACCATTTGTTTCATAATGAAAAAGGGGTAACATGACAAGTGATACAAGATCTAGATATCTTACTGGCCTATAAAATTGCACATATTTGAGCCCTTAATGCACAGAGCAGAATCCATTGTCATGGAGATGATATCGCACTGGAATCAGGATGCTGGATAGCATTATACAATTAAACCTGATACAATCCATCTGAGACAGCCTTAGTTCCTAACCTTGACTAATTTAATCAATAGAGACTTAATATCATTTACTAATTTCAGGATCCTCCAAACCCATAACAGTTACAGAAAAGGCCAGGCATATAAATGCAAGTACAAAGTCATGCCATAAATATATAAGGTGTGTAAGAAATGCAATATCACTTACTCTCTCACCGACAGAGCCTCTAGGTCCCATTGGACCAGGTGTTCCCTTCATAAATGAAGAAATGAAGAATTTATGTATCAATATGATTTCTGTTTCTTGCCTTGTATATATGTTCAAATAATATTGTGTATACTGTGCATGTGTTGCACTGCAAAAGAAATAAAAACAACAATTATCCTTCCAGTGAACCATTTCGTGTAAAGGGTACTACAGTCCATCACATTTGGTCTAGTTTGGATGAGCCTGGTTGTATTTTACTGTGAAGGAAAACACTTCTGATGGACTGGGGTCTTACGGTGGCTCCTGGAAGTCCAGGAAGTCCTCGCTGTCCTGGCAAACCAATCTCACCCTGTTCGCCTTTGCTGCCCTGAGTCACACACAGACACAAATCAATTTATCACCAAGGCACATCGCCCACCGCTGTTGTCAGGATACCACGGTGCATCAGCAGTCAACTTTCGATCAATTAAAGCAATGCAGATGCCGAACACGGCTTCCTGTAGATCTGGTCAAACAAGGAGTCAGCAAGCAGCTGAAAGGAAGCGCTAGACTATTTATATCCAGAGGAAATAACTGCAGTTAAATAGTCTGTTTACTCCTACCAAGGTATCCTGATGTCTGTAATAATGAGTGCAGTCTGAGCTCCACAGTGGAAAACTCAGTCAACAATCACTGTGGAAGAGTTTGTACTTACAGGCAATCCTGGTGTTCCTGGCTGACCTGGGAGACCCTGTGAAACACAACCAGAACCCATTACTAATACATTCAATGTCAGTGGAAATAACTGCAAGCCATTTTTCATAGTTTAACTGCACTGCCGGTTCTTTTATCAATAGCAACATACAATTTAATTCATTTGCGAGGTTGTATACTTTTCCGCTCAGAGTTACAAGAGCAAAGCTTTTCTTGTAACCTGAATCACTAACCTTCCATGTCCTTAATCATCATGCAACCTGCTGCCTTAGGAACCTGCTGCTAAGTAGACCAAATGCTTAATAATAAAAACGTTTTCTATTTTTCTGCAATAAATATTGAGAGGTAAATTACTGAAGTTGCTGAAACAGGTTTAAAAAACTATTCTAAAAATATCTAAGCAACATTTGAAGAATCTAAAAAATATGTTCTACCATGTGATGGTAATTGTTTTGCCAGAAATAATAGACATTCATGAAATCAAAACTTTTATGCTAAAAATCTATGTATATAGGTTGTAAAATAGGTAACTGCAAGGAAGCAGTCAAAGTGGGTGCCACTATTTTGACACTTACATCTCGCCCATCCCTGCCAGCTTCTCCCTGGGGACCACGGGGCCCTTCAGGGCCCTGGGGGCCTGGAAGGCCTGGGATTAGTTTTGGTTCAGGCTGGAAAATGAAAACTTATGACCTTAGTGTAAATCAGGGGCCATTAAGAAAACTAAGAAAAATTGTATGCGGATGGTTGAATCACAAAATAAAAGTTGTATTTGCGTCAAGGCTTTAGCAATGAATATCCCAGTAATGTGCAGCACACCAGAGAACAAGAGATACAGTGAAAAATTGCATTCATTAGGCCACAAACTTTTTAAGGTTGTCTATGACATACTTCAGCAAAGTCCATTGACTCCATTATTTGCATTTGTCTTGAAAGATTTCTTCCAGACTATACTGTTGGTAAATAATCTATCATTATTATGTTGTTACCAAAATTACTATTGTGTTTTACAAAATTAAATCTAAAAGTCAGAGTAAAACCCTAAAACTGATCTTTTTGGCGCTGGGTTAAATTTAGGGCAGGTTGCACATCATATAAGTACAGTATAAAATTAAAATCTGAATTACAGCCAAAGCTGTCCCAGATAAATCTGGTCGAGTATGTCACCAGCCAATATGAAACCTATCACGATTGAAGTGATAATACAGGCTCTTTGTCTGCTACAAAGGTTGAATCCCATCATTGCTGAATTATTCAGATCACCTTGAAATGGAGGGAAAGAATGGATTCAGATGAGCTAAAAAGTGAAGGAATACTGCAGATGTCAACATAAAGAGGTAATTTAGAACTAGTACTGATATTTTCAACATTTTCACCATGTCAATATATAAAACATTTACATTGTAAAAGATACATTGTAAACTGCAGCAAAAGTAAAACATTACTTTCCCTGCAGTTCTCTTTGCATGTTATGCATTGAGCTAATATAACCCTTAATAGATTTAAACCAGTTGCAAAAATAGCACTTTGACTAAATTGTGATCATTAAATATCACTGGAATGGCCCACTTAGTGTATGTTATTTATAGAGATTTTATTCAATACAAAGCTGTTCCCTGTACCAGGTCATGTGGAAAAGTGTGGGGAATTTTATAGCACAGAAATGTATTATATCTTTGTCACTCTTGGCTCTTTCTCATTAATTAATTTTGTTATACCTAATATTGTTGACATCTGCAAATCCAAAAGTAATCAAATATAAGTGTGCCGTGCGGAAAATTCAGACTTTAAAATTAGTTCAGATTAGTTTCTCTATTAGCAGTGATTTTTCTGATCAGGCTTTTTATGTGCATTCACTAATTTCAAATAACTTGTTAGAAATGTGATTTAAAAAATCACATATAAATCACAGGCAATGTTAAGCTGCACTCACCTTCACTCTATATTTGTGACTGTTTACACACACACACACACACACACACACACACACACACACACACATATATGATTTGATTATATGTATTTATATGTAATTGGCTTTAGACACTCCTTAAAAACTGACATGACATTCAGCTGCTGCAAAGAGTAGCGCAGAACATCAAGCAGGAAGCTGATTATTTGTCTGAATAGGAAAAACAGGGAAAAACAATTGGTTTGAGTTTTAAACTGAAAAATAAATACCTCAGCATTCGGAAACATCTGAAGAAGCGAGAGAAAAAAATGAGATAAATGTAGCGTTAGTAAAAAAATGGCACCCCCTTCACCAAGGTAGTCCGAAAGAGCACACCTGTGTCAAAACAATAGCAGTAAGACAAACATGCTTCCTCTTATAGTGGCCTGGTTTCCTAAACTGACCGTGTGAACATATATGATTCAGGGCAGACCAGAACTTAGTACTGTGGTGCTAAAAAGGCTTTCAAAGTGAATCAAGTAGCATACTGCCCAGGGTACATCTGAAACTTAATGATCCCAATAATATTGTTTTGCACGACAAGCAATACATTATGGAATGTACTTAAATGTACATGCAGTTTGCTAAAAATCAACCAAAATGACAGGTCATTCTTTTTGAACTGCAGCAGCATGAGATAAAGCTGTGTAGCAACTATGCATAAGATATTAAAGATGAATGTGCAGGTGCCCAAATACCCAGAGGATCATGTTCAAGGCCCATGCAGTATCATTGCACCCCTCCTGTCCTGATGAAGGCCAGAGTTGGACAACACAGGGCATTCAAGTCAACAGACTTAAATCTCAGGCAAAAATAAGGAAGTGGCACTGCAATAGAACACACTTGGATCACAGCTGCATGGGGGGGGGGGGTATAATATTTCTGCACCCTCCCATATATTTGCTTCAAACTGCTTTGACTAAATTAGCAGTTTATTGCATTGAGGGGAATGTAATAGTGCCCAGATGTGTTCAGTTTAATGAGTGCTATTTTAAAATTATGAAACCTTTTGTGACAAATACAAGTAGCTTACTGTGCTATTTTTCAGGATTTTTTTCCTTGCATTTTCTGCTTTTTTTAACAAAGCCACTGTATCATTTATCATTTGAATTAATAAACACATAAAATGATAGATGTTTACCCAACAGGAAGCGATTCATTCTGTTTACCTCTGGTTGTGGCAACTCAGAACAGCTTTCTCTCTGGGCCCTCTTGGGGTCACAGTGAATCAGCATCCACTGGAGTTCGAACTGGAAGAGACAAAACCATTAACAGTATTTCCTCGCCACCTGAGCCTCTTCATTTTTCCAACATAATCTGGTCCTCCTCAGGCATCTATCTCACCACCACAGATGAGTTGGGATCTGCATCCAGTCGCCCAATGAGAGTGTCCCCTTCTGTATTGATCAAGTCCTTGCCCTTGATAGGTTTGCTGTCCACTGGCAGGCAGTCCACATAAAGGGTCACCTGGTCTCGCTCTACACCAACCATGACCTTATGCCACTTGGTGTTGAAGAGAACTGACAGCCCTGGGAAAGTGACAGTCTGCAGCTGACCGTCCAAGTCGACCAGGAAGAACTCCAAGGCCTGCTGATCTCCATTGAGTCGGAGGCCAGCCTGCTTCTTCCCATCCTCATCCACTACCTGCCAAATGTTCCACACCTTGTTGACTGTGTTCTTGGTCATGCGGAATGTAGTCATGAAGGAGTATTCATCTGGAAAGCCTCGTGGGAAGTTCAGCCTGAAGAACACAAAACAAGAAACCATTTCAAGAATGTCTGAGTGTTGGATCATGCTTTTTCTGACATCATCATGTCCTCAAAATGAACATTTAAGAGATCATTCAAAATTCTTTGGTGCAGTGAATTTAGAATAGTTCTGAATATACGATAACACTGGCTAGAGCAGCTCTGTTTCATATAACACATGCCCAGATCTCCAGCAACTGCATGATATTATTTAACTATAAAATGTTGCCATTTGCTGCAAAAATGTTTAAAACAGAATTTATGGACTATGTACCATAAACCTGAGATATCAGAATATTCAAATATGGAGCTTATAGATACCCCATGATCTTTGAGACTTGTGCGATCAAAAACCTTAACCGTAGTTACATACAAAAACATAAACAGGAAACATAAAAGAAAAATGCAAATGAAGGAACGATCTATTTATTCTTTACAAATAAATATATGCTAAATATCAAACACATAACACAACAAGGGAGACTGCTGTTGCCGAAACACAAGCCTCTCCAAATGTGTCTGATCTATCGAACAAGAATGAAACTAATGGAGACTTCAATGTTCAAATCAGTTTTGTTCTTCAATTAACATGTGCATATGCAAATGGCGTGTATTATAATTCCAAAGAAACAGTGGCTCCTCTCCTTCCCATCGCATAGTGAACTGAGAACAGCACGTAGTAACTGAGCATTCAGCAGAACATATCAATTAAAATGTCCTGACAGCATGGATTTCTCTCCCGTCTGCTTCTCACTGTTTGTTAACAGGCAAAGGCCTCAACGGGTGGTATATTTATAGATGGATGCTGCAGCCAGCTTTTACCATCTTGTAAATGGATCAAGGCATAGCAATAAAAAAGAAATTTCCTGTAGCCCGGTAAAGTAAACGAGGGCCACTGTCTGGCAGCCTGTTATCTGAAAAAAATGCATTAGGTTCTCCTTTGTGGTTCTAAAGCATATTCTGTTCCTGCATTTTTCTGCAGCCACTTAAAACCAAAGCACGAAGCACAAGATATCATAATTTAACACTGGATGACACTGGATGACACTGCCTGACATGCTCTTGCCATTTTCTGCCCCTAAAATAAATGACAAACAAAAGAAAGTTTATTAAGAAATGTACAGATGAGATACAGTGACAAGAATGATGACCTGCTTTCAAACAGTGTTTAGTGCTTTGAATGATCAAAAAATGCATTATTATCGCTTATGAAATATGTGTGTATTCAATTATTCAAGAAATGTGTTTTTTAAGTGACTCTGGGCTTCAGTAATTTTATGTATTTAATTACTGCAGAATTCAAAATTGTTTGAAAACCACACTTTTAACTAAAATGGTCCCAATAATACTTGAGTACGACTAGCTGAAGCCTCCCACCTCCATAAATATAATATAATTAAAGATGTCTTGGCTTTCCTTTAACTTATTTTGTAAACAAAAAGAAAGAGAGCAAAAAAGTATTAAACAAGAAATCTGCGAAAATCTGTGAAATAGTTTTGGTCATGCTCTGAAATGAAAATGCTATGCATTTCAGTTGAGATGATTCAGGCTTGTTTTCCTTCTGCCAATAACTAGTGGTTTCTATACCAACACCTGCCTTCGGACCTGTAATAACAAAACACCTGTTAAGGGCCACTTACCTTGTTGGAATCTGAAAATTGGCCTCCCGGTCGAGTCTGTATGCCACCTGAAGTGGCGTTGAACCCTCAATCTTCCTTACCCCTTTGAGCGAGATGACATCCAGCTGGAACTGGGTGATCAGGTCGAATCCTTGAGGAGATACAGATGGTTATGGGTGCATATGACATAGCATATATCCAGGGGCAAATGAACACTGCATACCATCATTTTAATATCAATCCTATTTTGATTGCCTGTGTCAAGTTAAAGATTTCATATTTACATAGATCCTTCAACCAACACAAAACTGTAACAATTTTTACGACGAGTTCAACCCTCAAAACATATTGCAGCATGAAACTGCTAAAATAATTATTGTGCAGTGGTGAGTACTGATCGCAGCCATTGGGTAATGGAATTAAATATTCCACTGTACTGTGCATGACAGTGCATTTTGAATTGATCACGCAACCCTGTAGGTGGTTATACAGTATTTATGTTACAGTATATATATATATATATCATTGTCTTGTTTTTTATACAAATGTCTTGCATCCAGCTGTTTGAATATCCTCTAGAATATTAGAGCTACTGCAAGCACTACACAATCAAAATTTATTTCTTTAGATTGAAAGCAGCGTCCGGTAAGCTCATCACTCAAAGTCATCCAGTACTTTACACATGGAGAGCAGGCTTTTCAGCTACATGTACAATAGAGACCGAAACCTGTGCATTTTTAAGCAGCTTACTAGTCAGCCTGGTATGCAATTAACATCTTGCTGAGTCTAGGTTGTTCCTAGCTGCTTCCAGTTTTGGCTGTCTTAAGCAAAATCTCTTTAACTCGCTTTACTTTAGGCCAATAAAGTTGGACATTTCAAAGAAAACCACATTTTGAAGAAATGAAAACAAAGCAATATTTTTTTTTCTTCACAGGGACCTCAGTGACTGAATCAGGTTTGTTTATTGCTGTTTACAGATTATGGGGCAGGATTTTACCGCGCAATATTTGTGTGGGCTCTATTTTAAATATAAAGGGCCGAAACATCAAAATGATAAAAGTTTCAACACATTTTTCATCTTTTTTGACAGCAGTGAGTGCGTACCATGTGTGCTCTGAAGAATAATTTATGTGTAAACATGGAGTAACATAAAGAAACATGTTAGTACCTGGAAGATCATCCTGTCCATTTCTCATGGTGGGGCACACTGTGTCTCCGTCTAGCCGGCTGAAGTCCAACTCTGAAATTAAAAAAAAGTATGGTTGTATTTTTCTGACTTGGATCATCCATGAACACAACATAGGCTGTGAGGAGGTTCATTGGAAGCAGGATACAGACAGTGCTAACTGTAACTACAAGGTGGGTTGGGGAAAAAATTGTGTGACTTCCAATGCTCTGCAGAATATATATTTTACAGAGAGAAAATGTGATGCATCAATGATACACTGTACCTATATGTTATATGATTTTATTTTCAGGATCAAGAAAAGCTAAATTCTGATGGACGTACCTTGTTCTTCATTGGCGATTTGGGACCGTGAGAACACAACATTAATTTTTACATTTGCAGATAAGCTTTAAATCAGATTTTAAAACAGTGCACATGACACTTTGAGGTAACACAAATGTAACTAAAGGTGCCACAGATGTTTTATGAATCTCTTAACTATACATGCAGTCTTGGTATGCATGGGTGAGAGTAATGTATGCATACTTTTGCAAACATGTTGTTCTAAACTGGAAAGAATAAACAATCCCCCTCTGGTTAATAATTTTTTGTAAGCATTTAATCGTGTGATTAAACAAATTACTGTCTTAAACTGTCTGCAAGCCATATTAATTTTACTTGATGATTTAATGATAGCTATAAACTATGTTAGACCTCCCAAGAGATGAAGCTGCCACCAGCAGCTGTCACCCTTCCCAGATTGGGAACCACTGTGGGCCCTCCAATCCCCAACATGAGCCATCAGCGGACGGCCAAAGCAGAGGTCTATGGGGCTCCTGTTGCTGGTTCGCTACCCTGTCAGTAACTGCTGTCCTGATTTCATGAGGGATCTCTGTGGAATTGGTTGTACTATGATGAACTATTATATTCTGGCCTTTGAGAAAGCACCGTAGCTGTAGGATGCTTTCAGAGACCTGGGCACCAAAAGGGTTAGTGTCCATGAGGAGCACCATAGATTCATATTCTTCGGCAAGGGGGCATTAACTGCATCATACCAGTATGAAAAGTATATTTTGGAATAAAGAACAAAGTTTTTATTGGCCAAATGACAGTAAAATGCAGTGCTAGCTTACTGCTTGTATCCTGACAGAAAGAATATGAAAGACATGATGTCAAGGTCTCTGGTTAGAATCCAGAATCCTGCAGTTGTAGATCAAGGTAGCTACTCTGTAAGAAATACCTTTTGTATAAAGTAGTAATTAATTATAAAATTGCTACCTTAACATAAACCTATATTTCATCATTAAAACACTTTTTCATGGTATTTACTATATATTATTTGTATATAATTTCCTTAAACTGTAAATAAAGCTACAACACTTCTCAGGGCTCATCATATTTCCCATGGTATTTCCACTGAGACGGGGACTACTATCTGAAGTCAGTCATAAAAATGATCTGTAAGCTGTGTGCAGGGACATAGAAGAATAACTCAGCACCATGAAGCAGTTATATTGGTGGGCACCTTGAAGATACCACGCACTTATAGTCAACTGAGAAAACTTTTCATTTCTCTGGACGAGTCTGCTAAGCAAATGTGGTAAGAGAGAAGAAGAAAAAACTTGACAGGTACAGTGCAATTTATAGAAAGTTGGTTGGAGCCAAAAGCATTTAAAAAAGTAATAAAGCCATAATTACCCGAGTCAGCAAATCATTTTGTGGTTTGAAACTTGTGGTTTGTGTAAAACCAAACATGTGGCCTGCTGATAATTTTGCTTAACTGCACAAAAATGTGGCACAAATGTGTTCAGTCTGTGGGGATACCTGCCCCATTACAGAGGCTGTATGGGATTTATGCCAGTAATGCCATATAAAAATGCAGGGTTGTCTAGTATATTGAACTTGAACTTGGATGATTAAGAACTTAAAGTTATTGAACTTTATTGAACTTTAAGTGCCCGATATGTTTAACGTTCCTCATCAAGGAACTAAAATTTTCAACGATTCAAAGTCAAAGCAGTGTCCAAGTATCCCTTGAAAAAGGTATGTAACCAAGATAAGAACTTGGATGATTAAGCAATGCCACTTGAAGACACTCTGTTACAGCAACTGCCAAAAATAATAATACATAGAGTGGGAAATTGAGGTGAACTTACGGCCCAACACAGAGCTGCAAACCAGAGAAAGGAGAACCAGGCAGGCTGAGAGCAGTAGATGACACCGTGAACTCCTGTGAAAATAGAGACAGTGTGACACATGCTAGAAAGAGAAAAAATAGAGACTGTATACATCTTGCCTGGGCTCGTGGATTTATGAAACTATACAATGCAGTGTTGCACAGTGAACCCTCATCTAGTCTTAACAGTAAGAATCTAACCTCATGTGGCAA
Organism: Arapaima gigas; assembly: GCA_900497675.1. Lineage (NCBI taxonomy): Eukaryota > Metazoa > Chordata > Actinopteri > Osteoglossiformes > Osteoglossidae > Arapaima > Arapaima gigas. Next base: position 783,164 of record UFQX01000210.1, on the reverse strand, counting down.
ATAGCTCCATAGATCTTACACTGTCCTTAATTAATGCACCAAAAACAAAATCAATATGCAGAAGATGTGTGAAAAAGTGCACCACATGATTCAGTAGCTTGCAGCAATAACCTGATCATGTTATGTATGAGCATCAGTGTAAAGAATAAATGAAGGAATTCTGGACCATTCCGCCCAACAGAAGTGTGTTTCATCTTATTGACAGGCATTTAGGCAGAGTTCTCTTAAGGACAAAATGAGGGTTAGTTATGTCTTAATGAGTAAAACCATAGGACTGAACAAAGATTTATTCATTTCACTTCACTGTATGTGTGACTGTTGAAAATGTACTATGAGGAATACTTACGAATGCTTACTTGCAAATGCAACAATATTTTTTGGGAAACCAATAATCATACATATCTGTCAAGTTATAGGAATGGGCTATTTTGAGCAAATTGCATATCAAATTCACTGCATTTATAATTTGGAGTTGGGTGGGGGGGGGGGGGTTAAGCAAACTGGAATTAATAAATGTGCATTTGCTTGCAGATTCAGTATTTATAAAGCATGGAAAATTTAAAGCAGTAAGCAGTTATTGTAATACTCTTAGTGGTAAGAAACATCAAGGAATGTGTAAAATAAAATACTATATCATACAATTTTTCACATGTAGTTGTTTTTCTCCTTTTTAAATTAGGGTCACATCAACACTATACTTGCTAGATGCTAATTGTGACTTTGTTTATCCACTAAAACCAGCCGACTGCTCCTGGCAGCAGCAGCTGTCAACTTTCAGCAAATAATAATTAAATAAATGGATAAATAAATGAATACGTTGAAGAAAGAGAGCTGCGGCGTTAATGCAATTCATTGCTCATTACCATATGGGTTTGAACGCATCTACTTTCATTGTTCAAAGCGGTGAGAACAATGGTGAAGCTCAGACAAAAACAGGAAGAGAGGAAGTCTGTTGAAAGGCTGTGCTTGACTTCATTCTCTGAGGCAGAAAGCAGTGCCATGGGTCTATTTAGGTGAAGTCAGCAAGCAGAAGCGTCTTGCATGCTGGTCCTGGGCCAGGACTGTGTACTACCACTGAATTTGCTGCAGTGTCAAATGTACAGTGCTTTTAGCAATGCCTTCGTGAGTTTGACAAAGGAGTCTTATTCTGCTGGGGTCCTGGAGAAGTCGTGAAAGCTTTTGCTATCTCAGTTCATTTAACAGCGTATTGGGTCATGCATTGTACAGCTCAGATGAGTGTGTGTTTAACTGTACATAATGCATGCTATTTTTTAATAAAGCTTGATTTTTAACTTGGGCTGTAGATTTTTTGAAAATGAAGTAAATATTACAAAAAAGGTTTATGGTATAATATTCATTTTCATTTTCATTGTAATAATAAAAAAGTTGACAGTAAATAAATGAAGACAAAACAAGGAGCATTCATTATATTGTATATTACATATATATATATATATTTACTGCAGCTGATATAACCGAGGATTTGGTCCTTGTACAACAAAATGTTGGAAAATTGCCAACTTGTAAATGCCAGCCCTGACTCAGCAACAGCAGAGTAATTTATTTGTAGGACTTTACGCATAATAAAACAAATGAAAATAAATACTGAAAAGAACAACAGAAACAGACTGTTAAAAAAACCAGACTGAATATGCAGTCCTCATATGAAGCTGGAATCCGATTAGAGTTCTGATTGTTCCAACATACATTTCCTTTCCTCGCTGCCATGGCAAAGAGCACAGGCTAAAATTGCAATAAAAAAAAGCAAGAAGGAAAAGGCCATTCACACACAAGGGATTCTTTTTTTAGCAGACATTTACACTAAACCAATAGCAAGAAACTGGCAGAAATATCTTAGTGTTCAGCAGAAGATGACGATAATACGACGTCAGTGCTCTCGTCTTCTTAATTTAATTCAAGGTATGTACTGTGTGCCATTATTGAACCAATTTGTATGGCAACGTTTTCAGGGAACAGTTCAGCTGCTTATGCAGATGACATATTTCTGGGTGTATTATAATAAAGACTCTACTATTATGATTTTAAATTAAGGGTGTGTCTATAAGAAGATGATACAGACAAGATGAAAGATTACAGTAATTGCAGAAATTGTGGGTTATCCTCCACTGTGATGCCCTGCTGAACTTGACGTGCATTTCTATACAGTTAACAGCTTGTAGGCAACTTAATTTCCCCTCAGATCCCCTCCAGATACAGGAACGCATCTGGCAAAACAACAGATCAGATATAATGACGAACAATGTAGAAACACAATCAAAGCTTGTTTTTGGCTTATTTAAAATAAACTAATAGTCGCATGCATGGTCAGGCTTTCTGGTGAAAATAAAGATTCATGGCACATATTAATCTCATTACCAGAGATAAGTGAACAGGAAGACCTTGCATGTATCTATTTATCAGCCCCTAAGATGACTAAAGTCTCAAAAATGCATTTTGGATAATGTACAGGGCACAATGGTGCCGAGGACTGAGCAATCATACTTAGGTTCTATACCTGTTCAGTATGTTTGGAATTTTTATGTTCTTCCCATGCTCACATTTTTTGAAGAAACCGTCCTAAGCTTTAACTGGTAGTTTTTACTCTACGTGTTTCCCTTTCCTTCCAAAGTGTGTCTTTTATGTGGACTCATGACTAAATTGTCCATAGATGGGTGCACACCTGTGTGTATGACTCACCTGTGAGAGGCTGGTGTCCCCTGCAAGGTTTATCCTATGGTGAGCCCTATGATTTCAGCATGCTTTGCTTTGGCCAAATGGTATCAAAATACTGAACATAAAGCCAGCCATACATATATGCACATAACAGTTTATGAGTTCACTAAAGGCTGATTTTGTCCTGAAAATTATTATATAACCGTTCGAAACAGAAAGAGTGGCAGAATTCTGTGCCACAAGTTACACAAAATCCTCAAGACACGAAATTCACACATTTCTTGTATTAATACAAGCTAAATGCTTGTTGAACAGTAGGATGCTGTTTTTTTTCAATTTATTGTTTTTAAAGTCACTTTTCTCCATATAACAATGCATATGCAGTAGTCAGTATATAGTATTTAGGTGACATCTTTATCTGAGGTGACTTTCAGTGCTAGACATACCATTATAGACTGAACAGAGTAGTGTAACACCTACACTCTAATACACATAGTATGGGCAATTTAGAGTGAGCAATTCACCTGAAAGACACATCACTGAATAATGGGAGGTAAGAGGAACACCTGGAGGAAACTCAGAAGAACACAGAGAAAACATAACAATTCAGATTGAGGTAGGTTTGATTTTATATTGTGATACCCTTTATCACAGCAAACCACAGAGGCACTATGGTTGTCCTTGGCTGAATTTGTTTTCACTGTTGCACCTCAGAAATGACAACTGGTATTAATACTTCTCTGATTATTTCCCTGCTGGACTGTATGCCTGGTGTGTGGCTCTACGAAGCATACAGATGGCAGAGCCCTAGTCAAGCCAGGCATTTGTCTTAATGATAAAAAGTGGATCCTGGTCTGGAACAGTTTACTAGGCAGACAAATTTAACCCGTCTATTAAGTTAATTAATAAGTTAATACTGCAGAACATTAATCATCCCCGAGATTTTGGTGATAAACACAAACCCATGCAAGCGTGTTGCCTCCTGTAGCGCTGAAGTGTGTGCACTGCTGTGGGAGCACGGTAACCCCACCACAAATAACTCTGTTCAAAGACAAAATTAACTATAGTGTGAACAGAGTAGAAGTTCAAACTGGGCTTTATGGCTTTTTTTTTCTTTTTAAGCAATGGGAGAACATTTATTGTCCCTGCACTGTGTTCATGCGGATTATGAAGCAATACTACCTAGATCTCAGCCTGAAGCTGGATTCTACAGTCCTTAGAATTGAGCCTTATAGTGCGCTGTTGTTAAAATCATGTTTCAAATAATAATTTTTAAAAAATCAGTAGCATACAACCAGTAATCTAATACTTGCTATCTAAAAACAGTCCTCACAAAGTTGTAGCACAGTTTAAAATCTTCTGCGGTGACTATTATTTAGAAAAATACTGTTCAAAAAGGAAGGCATTTATTTAAAAAATCTGGCATTTCGTAAGTTTCATCAATAAGAAGTATTGGACATAATAAGGAGACTTATGAAATACTCAATTTTGTCCTACCACTAGTGACATTTATCCTACTGGAGTTATGTGTTACAGATCTCATAAGTTCTATTACAGAGCTGTTACTTCACAACCAGAACCTGCAGTTTGCACAGAAAATTGAAAACAAATATGGTAAGCTTACCTTGGTATAACCAATGTGTTGCACTCCATGTTGGATTCCTAGGAAATGGAGAAGATGTTGGTTTCTTGTCAGATAAAGTTGGAGGGACAGTAAGAAGAAACAATCAAGACATCCTCTGGACCTAAGGAGAGCTCATGGCAAAAGGTGGAAGAACCTGTGTGAGAGATGCTAAAACTTCTAAGAGGCCACATAAACTTTTTTCAGGGGCAACTTTGTTTGTGAGCTTGATTGTCATTGGCCAAGACCAGTCCCAGGGGGTGGTGGCTGAATTTTATTGGCAATACTTAAAAGAAGTGAAGGCCCCTGGGTCTTCACTCTTTTTTAACAGTCAGCCGTAATAATACAGGATCACTCTATGTAATTAAGATAATAATTAGCTTTATAATAGGGATGTCTCCAGTGGCCTTTTAAAATAAAAACATTCTGTATACACGTTGCACCGCACCTAGTTATCACTGAACAGCATGGTGACTTAAATTAAATAGGGAGTACTTTGCAAAATCAACACTTGTAACACTGAAAGATACACATGCTCGAGACCTGGAAAAACAGCAAACCTTTCTGCCACGAAGCCGGAAGGAAGCTGTCAGGAATGCGATTTGTGCATTTAATTGCATAAGAAAAAACAAAACCAGGTGTACATCTTTCTGAAAAGCAGAGCGGTCTGGCAAACTTTCTCTGACTATTTTTTATAATACGTGTGAGGACAGCAGCTATCCTGTGAGGGAATATTCACTTTCATTTAATAGCAATCTAAGATTAATGTCTGAAAAAAAGCTAACAGCTGACAAATTTCAACTTTATTAATTGAAGTGCTTAATTGTAGACTTTAACACAAACCTCAGACATACACTTGGGACATCAATTTTAAAATGCAACATATTTTTTTCTACTGAAAACGATACGATTACAATAACTGTTTATAGCAGGGCATAACTCTTATTTTAATAGAATATGTCAAATAAGGTGGGCACAATATTTCAATATGGGTTTACTCTTCTAATATAGCAATTTTATTTCACCCCTGTGACTAAAGTATACCAGTTTTACAAATTTTAACTGATATCTAAAACCTGCTGTTATATTCTTTCACAAATAAATGCAGAGTGTTATCTCAGACTTACGCAGGTAAATCAGTGACTAAAATGTTGTGGAAAAAAAGCAAATGGTACAGAGCTCTAGACCAGAGATTTACTTTTTACAGCAGCACATCCTTATAGCTATAATAAGTATTTTTTTATTAAAAGGTGCTTCAGTTCACTCATAAAATGCCCAATTAAAGAAGTGTTCCAGTTTGACTAAATTTGGTAAATCTGAGTTGAACTGAACGTCTTATTCATTGGAAACATCAAGTATGAGCCATGTTTTAACATTGCACCTATTGTCACTACAATGTGAATACTTTAAATGTGTACTACAAGTTATAAGTTAGTACAGCTACTTCAAACTAGTTTCTTTTTTCCACATGGCATTTGGTAACCTGTTTTAATCAGGAAATAATCCAGCAGTATAGTACACTTATAGTATGCTTTGGTTCCACTCCTATGTGCAGTGCATTCCACACAAGCATTTTCCAGGTGTACTCAAACTTTTCATTGATACTGTATATTACAATTAAGATTTGCTCAAGCCTTTGGAGAGTGTAGGCAATCTTCATGAAATGAAATAACTGCAAAGATAAAATAATCTACAGGACAAATGTCAACATTTTGTGCAATACATTCAAAAATGTATTAGTGGAAAAAAACAAAAATAGCAGTATGTTACATTAATTTGTATCAATATTACATCAAAAATACACTGATCAAATTTTATTCTAATAAAAAACAGCATTATACACAAAAGTGCCAGTAATATGAAATGAGAGCATATAATGTAGGAATATGTTCACTTGCATCGCTGTATTTTATAACAGGAAGTTATCTTTTGCAATTTTACAGTTTTTCAAGTTTTCTTGTACAGCACACATTTCTTAATTTGCATTAACTATTGTGATGTTTCTTAAAGCACACAATGCAAAAATTATAAGCCAGGTTGATGAAATTTAGTCTCTAGTTTCACAGAAATTATATGACAAAGGGGCCAAAACAATTTCCATATCTTCATTCAGATCTTAACACCTAAGGAACTGTTTTTTGTTCTTTTTATGTAACTAAATTGCATTTAGTGGTTCTGATTGTACAGTAAGTAAACATACAGTCTCAAAAAATGTTGGGGAAAAAATACAATATTCCACAAAAACTTTGCTGAAGCCATTTTTTTCAAAAATACTGTGACGTGTGGCATCACTGTTTCCTTCTGCACTTAGTGAGTGTAACGCACTGCTGGGCTAATGGAGAACAGACATGATGTTAAAAAAGTAGCAAAATATCAGGTTGTTTATATTCAATACTTTGTTGTGTGTTCTTCTCCTGAGGCTTGGCCTGGACTATTAACAACTGTTATGGGTGGAATGAGCTGCCAACAGCAAACTTTGCTCAGATGCCGTTATGCATATCTCTTGGTTGCTGTGTTTATGAATATGATTGTATGGATCAGTGAAGATAATTCTGTGCGAGAATCGATATTGTGGACTACAGTGTCCTGGAGTGCACACTGTGCCTGCAGCAGTTGGCTGGGTATTTTCCACCTTAAATAAGAGAAATAGGAATGTTAGTGAAAGAAACTGCAAAAGCTTTCCAGCAGTGAAGGGGAATCTATCTGCAGAAATAAGCATTTCCTTCTACCTCCTTGCACTTTACTTCAAACATGTCTGAGGGGATTTTGCTTTAAGTCAGTCTTACATTATATTCATTTCCTAAAACAGCAATATGAACTGTTGGGTACATAACTGACATCTAACTTATGAATATGCAACTTAGATTATTTGAATCTGTTTTAAATCAAAGGTAAGACTAGGAGCAAAGCTGATTCTGCACGTATATACGTTGCCATATATTTGCAGTAGCAAATTCAATCTGTGTCTTTTATATGTTTTATTTGTTGATTTTCTCTTACAGTCCTTATTTTGTGGCTTTATAAGACTGTATTCAATTGTGCATGTGTATCTTCCTAACCTTGGAGGAATATTTTCGAGGAAAAATCATGATGGGCCCTGAATAAGCAATGAAAGCTCTGCGACATATACATTGTTTGACTAACACATAAGGTAAAATGCACTTTTTAAAATGTATCCATTTGAAAAGAAGAGAAAAAATAAAAAAGCCAAAGCAGTTCATACCTTGTAGTACTGCTGGGGAGGGTTTATGAATCACTAATTGCATTGAAGTAGGAGTCTGTACAAGGTCCCCACAATAATACTGACAGTAAACAAACTGTTTATGAGACATAGTCTACCCTGCAACTGCCATACTGGTGTCCCGTTTGAGGTCCATATATTGTACTGGGCATATCCAGGGTTTATCCTGTCTTACACCCTGCATTACCATGCAAAGACTCCAGATCATGGTGAGCCTAATTGGATAAGCAGTTACCAATGATGCACGAATGGATGAAATGTAGTTCATTTAGCAACTGAAGACAGCAGTGATTTATTGTAAACAGCAGTAGTAAAACATACAGAAGAACAGTTGGTAGAATAAATGTTTTCACTTGCTGCTTAAAATCTTAATTTTCAATCTGGCAGACATTGGCTGGGCTGCTGTCAACTGGACACTTGCTAGCAAATATTAGCTAGCAGTTAGCTAACTACCATGCTGTTTACTGTAACAGATGGTACAGGCAGAAACATGATCACATAACATCCTCACACCTGAAGCCTTCTGCATATCAAATGAGTTAAAAATATAAAGGTTTAAATTACACAAACATACAGACGCATAATTTTTTCCATTTCTCTAAACATCCATACATCACACCTTTCCCACCCATACAGATCCATCACACCTATGGAGAACGAGAAATGCCACGTGATGAGCTCGTTGTTCTCCGCACACCAGCAAACAAACTCGAACATACATGTGAACTTGCAAGTGCACACACACAAATCCAATGCAAATAATGAAGAACGATAATTTGTATCAGATACTGTGGAAATCTGAAGATGATACAGCAGTCTCACACGTCATCGGATGACTCATAACCGGAAACATCAACAGTCGGTAAGTAACAAATCAATCTAGCCATGGATGTCACACACATGAAGGAAAATAGGCCATGACACAAAGTTTGGCAGGACAGTCCACAGCAACATGGAGAATAACATTACGCGAAAAACATCTGAGGCTGGAACAGAGTAGACTACAACAGTACGGAAGACATAATAGGACATCCATAAGATAAAGTACACAGATCCACCCGTATTCTGTCTCCCATTATCTGGTTTTCCCCCTATTTGGTCTATATTTATTAACACCACATTGGTAATTGGTCTGGATGTCAGTTATCTGGGCTGTCACAACATTCTATACTGCAATACAATACACAAAGAGCACATTTTAAAATTGCTCCATGCAGTTTTGAAAGAGAGATTATGAGACACACTGTACTGTGGGAACTGCATCCTCACTCTCAAATGTGTTCTGGCATTGTGCCTCTTGCCTGCACGCTTGCTTGTGTTTGTGTTTTGTGTTTTGCACCATTGTGGTTTAATTTCCTGATAATTAATTAATTCAAATGTGACAAATTGTGACAATAGTTCCCCTCAAGCCAGTCCACATACATTCTTGGCGTAAGTTCACTTTATGGAATCATTTTTTAAACATACTTTTTTATAAAATACTGTTAATAATTGTCAGTCATTCTATTTTAATGTCACACAATTTTGTCACCTTTTTGATGAAATTAAGCATCATTTAAGGAGATACTGGTTTGAACTTAGAATGGGTTTGGAACGAACTGGATTTTTTCTGCCTAAGAAATAAACCAACAATAGGTTATACAGTCGAAACAACAATACAAAAAAAGACAGAAGAATTACTTTATTAATTGCTTCAGGGAAAATCACGCACAGCAGCTTAACACATGACATGTAGCAACAAGGTTCACAGTTACATAACATCACAAACCAGCTACTATTGTAGGCAGCTGCTGAGGTGGTGCCATTTTTATGCTATAGGTTTTATTTTGTAATAATTATGTTTTAGTATATATGATTAATTTCTAATTTTTTGATATTTGGCCTATTTTCAGGAATGAATTAGGACTGGATAATGTAGGTTAAGTGTATTGTGATGCCTTCAGACTTTAGAGTGGCTTGTTCCTTCCTCACACAGGAGATGGCTTATATACCATGAGGATGAAGTCAGTACTTCTTAAAATAAGAAAAAAGTTAACAGTGGAGGACTTTTCAGCTGTCCTTGCAACCCCCCACCCTCCTTCAGGAGCTTCGAGATAATGATCCCTATGTGTTATAAAGTGCAATGCAAGGCAACTGGGACTACTGCTGTGGGTTACCATGGATTTTCAATAGCCATTTGACTGAGATATATGTTTCAAGTTGCTATTTCAATAGTCTCTGTGGGGACATGGATACGGAAGTCTCCTGTCTCTTTGCATCAGTAGTAGTAAGCAGAAAGGCACAAACAAACACAAAGACAGGTACGTGTAACTATGACTGATGCTACACATCATTTCATAGTCTTTTTGAGGTTTATAGCTGAGGAAACATTTCCTAACATGTCAGTGTCATTTTGAAACAGAAAAGGTGATGTTTCGTGAATTTTAAAATGATTGTGTTTCTCCTTTATCTTACCTGCCTAGCCAAGAGAAACTCCATGCATCCTTGGGTGTCCTTGTATACGAGCACGGCTTCCTGGAAATTAAATTAAATTGTAAAAAAAACAAAAGTGCTGAAGGGGAGTGAAGTACACATGCACAGAGCCTGCTGTCTTTTTTAAACCTTTGCTCCTGCATTCACTGAGTGCTGGATTTGATATAAAACATGCAGGTGATCCTTTTCTCTGCAGCAGCTTGCAATGTGAGGTTTGTATTTTATTATACACCACAACAATTCAAGGTAAGTACTCTGATCAAAAATACTACATTGGGATGTGGGATTCAAACTACTGTGTTTAGTTGTAAGGCCACTAACTACTGTACTAGTTACTGCCACCATGCAACCATCCGTGAGGCCATTTTGTATTTTGTGTATGAGGATCAGCAGGTGGCCTGATGCTTTGAAATCCCACAGCTCAAATCCCACTCTTGCTGAAGTACCCTTAGCCAAGGTCTCTACCCTGAATTGATGCAGCAGGAATACCCTGTGGGAAGTGGGTAAATCACTGTAAAGTTGATCATCTGACACTGAAAGTGGTCTGGAACACCTGCATCAGCAAAGTGAAGGTTAATTGTTAAATTCCCAAAGAAGTTGACACTTTTCTAATTTTAAGCAATGCACCTGTTTATAGAGACAGGTGTGTTGGCTCCTCACTTCTCTCCACGATGACGCGTGAACTTCCAGTCGCGCCTGCAGCTTCATTTCCAGGGCCGCCGTGACGTCAGGGGCCGCACCACGCACGCACCTCCGGCCGCGACGGAGCAGCTAGAGGAGTTTACGTCCCTCGAGCACCTTCTGCGGGTGATCGGTAGGGTTGGAAAGGGTGTGCGGGAGAGAAGCACGGTACCCGTTACTGGGCCGTTACCGCGCGCGCGCGGGCTGAGTCAATAACCATGGCAACAGCAACAGCAGCACCAGCAGCGGAGGCGCCGCGCGACGGAGCGCGCTGAGCAGCGGGTACAGTGTGTGTGTGAGTGTGTGTGTGTGTGTCCGCAGAGCCCCTGCCACATACACTGAGCCGAAAACACCGCGGCGGGTGAACGGAACTGGGAAGGAGCGCATGAGAAACCGCGAGGAGACGGAGCGGAGGGTCGCAGCGGGTCCAACTGAGAGGTGAGAGACCGCGCATCCGCCACGCTGAAACCGCGGACTGTTGTGTGTGTGTATGTGTGTGTGTGCGCTGTGGTGTTTGTTCTGTGCTGTGTGCGCTGCTAGACACGGTCCGGACGGACGGCTGTGTGCCATTCAGAGCCAAGATCTACGCTGCCATTGACACACACACACACACACACACACACACACAATGCGTTCCTCCCCGTTGCTTTCTTAAACGAATGTGTGCTAGTTGGTGTGGCAGTGTTTTATCGCTCATAACGTGTGTGTTCAATGCGCATTCTCGCCACGCGCCGTGCCACCATGACACACGCTGGGTATTCCGCTGCATTTGTCTTCGAAATGTCCGGTCAGAAATATGAAGAAAGCGATAATAACGGTGATAATGTGTAAAGTGTGCGCGCGAGAAACTGCCGGTAAATCGTGCAGGCTGACGCCTCGCCACGAGCAGCAACTCCGAGCGGAAGGCTAGGAGCGCGCTGTGCGCCGCGCCGCGCGCCGCGCCGCGCGAGGACATACTGTGGCTAATTAATCCCGGGCCCAGACGTGGCGCGCGCCTCCAACTTCATAACTGTCTCGTGCGCCTGACGTATGTCCCCCCTTGAAGGTCCGCAGTGAACTAACTAGTTTGTTTTGCTTCTTTAACAGATACATTTAATACGAAACAGCCATAGTGACAGTGCACGGGGACGATGCACGGATAATAATCAGAAGAACGAAGTGGTGCGTATGAAAAGTAATTGTGAAATAAACGGCATTCAGTCATTTCAGTAATGACGTCCTTCTATACCCATTTACATTTATTTGAGCAGTTAGCCCCACTGCACTGTATATAACTGAGCGCGCTGTACTCTGCTCTCCGCACCGCTGACACTCTTCTGTACGCCTTGTACGATTAAATTACTTCTACATAATTAAAATTATACTGCAAATCATAGTTTCTGTATCATCGCAATATTGTTGTGGCCTTTATTTTATATAATTACGGGTATAGATCACAGTGTACAGAATAGTACAATCCTTGTTGTCAGAACGCACTGTATAGTGTACAGTACGTCATGACGAGTAAAGCTGTTTAATATACTGTATATTGTGTTCTATATAATTGGGAATGTACTATACGCATGTTATGAAGCGCAAACTTGTATATAATGGAGTCAGTTACAGTGTACTGTGTGCTGTAGTGCATATTTTTAAACATGCCTTTTATGCAGGCACAGAGTACAATTCATAGTACTGTGTGTATTCTACCATTAAGAGTATTCTTCATAATTCATAGTTCACTCTATACCGTGCTGTATATCATGAAGTCAATTCGTGTGTAACTGCAGGTTATTGCGGTTGTACGAATTACAAATGTTAACTGTATATAATTGCAAGTGTAAACATGTATCATGTATGTATCATACACTCTGTTGTATGTTAAGTGAATTGTAGCTATAGAGTATAATGTATGGTACATACGGTACTTTACATTGTAAAGAGTAAGTATATTCTACATAACTGAGACTGTACTGTACACTGTACTGTATATCATCAAGTGCACTGCACGCTAGCGGAGTACAGCAGAGAGTAAACATTGCGGGAGTTTCGACGAATTGTCATTTTGAAAGATTTATTTAAGTTACAGAAGGTATGTGGTTGTAGAGACTGTACCTGGTTATGTTACTCAAATTAACTGCCTCACTTTGATGTCTCTGTTTGGTCAGGATGCAGCGGTTGTTGTTAAGATGATTTGGATAAGTTGGATTTATGCTGCGTAATGAAGAAGCGATTCATCAGTGCGTACATACGTTCCGCATACCAGATAAGAGTTGCTCTGAGGTAAGACATGTAACGGCTGTGAGAAGGCACTGTGGAGGAGACATGCGGAAGGCTGTCTGTGACTCGTGGTGGGATGTGGTCTGTAGCCTGTGGGGGTGTCTTTTGACGCAGTGTGTCCATAGAGGCCATGGGTGTAAATGTCATCAGCTGTTCTATGCACATCATCATGACCCCAATCAGCGTTTCATGCATGCTATAAATCTGTGGATCATTTTCCAACATAGGAAATAATCTGTAAATGTGAAATCTTGCTTTCTCATGTAAAAGTGGTCTTTGGTTTGCAGCATACTTGACTTGCGAACACCTGGACATATACTGGCTGTCCCAATAACGTTACTGCATTAATTTCAAGTCTCAATATTTGATCTTAATGTCTGACGGCAAGACAGCTGTATTTATTATTTTTGAGGCTTCTTGCAGCAATTGCATTATTTTTAATAGAATCTTATTTTGTTTAAAGAGTAAAAAGTACAAAGGGTACAAGTGCAAAGGGTAGCGAGCAGAAAAAAATTGTTTTTTGGTGGTGTTTAAAAGAAAAAGTGAAAAATGATGACACTGAAAAAATTGTACAGCGTTATAATACCATATAGTATGTATGCTATTATTCTATGTTTGTATTTTAACATGAATAATACGTAAAGTTAATGAAAAATTAAACTAAACCCCTTATGGTTTATAAAATATAGTATAAGGGGGATTTGCCACTTGCAATGAAGCTGTCAACATCGAATACAGTTTTAAGTCAAAGACCACCGGCATTTAAGGTATATGTATGTTAAAAGCAACATTAAAGATAATTATGGTGTTTAACGTGCCATCTGCAAACAGAAGGGTGCATGTTTGAGTCTCCAAGATGGAATGCCTGGTCCTGCTGTAGGACTTTTCATCAAGGTATACTTATTGTGAATTGCACCAGTAAGAATTGCCCAGGTGTATCGATGGTTAAATAACTGTAAGAGGTAGTTTAATATTGTAAGTCAACATTGGAGAAAAGTGCCATTTAAATGAATAAATAAACAGAGGTAGGTAGTCAGTGATGGTTACATGTGCAGGGACAGGCATCCTCTATGTATATACAAGACCATCTACAGGTGGTGTGAACCTTCATGCTACTTTTTTTTTTTAAACATCTCTTGTTACTCACACTAGGAATAGAGTGGTATATAAACTTTTCCTGTTTCCAGAGAATTTTTTTAAAATCTAATGTGTGGGTGTCCTTGTAACTGTCCTTTAATGTGTAACTGGGCTGTTCTTGTTGTGTTTCATAAAGTTTACAAATTTCCTGGTTCTATTTTTTACACGAGAGCTTTGATTTGGCAATCACATTAAAGAGATGAGTCATGTGGAGATTCATGGTCTCAACACCAACAGTATACCCCCGTGGGGGGAAATTACACAGTGGTCAGATGTCTCAGTGTGTCAAGTGAAGAGTACTGTATGGGACGCAATTGTGACACAATTTCATATACAAGGAGCTGAGATTGAAAGTCCTTTACATCACCCTTCTCACTCATAAACACACCCTACACAAAAGTAGTAGCTCATCCTTGAAAGGCAAATTTCTTTTAATAAAAAACAAAAGAATATAACTTTACATGTAACATGTCTTATCTAATAAAACACCAGAATATTTAAGAAGTTTACTTACTAAATACCTATGTCGGAAGGAAGAACACTAACGCACTAGAAAGATTTAGCCAATGCATTTATTATTATTTTCATTGGTTGCTTAGATGCTTTTATTCAAATTAATTTACATGCCTTGTTTAATGTTACACTTAATTCATTTATACTGTTTTCAGTCAGGCTACATTTCTTAAGGGGTCCACTGCCCTTACTTTCACCTGTAATTACACTAGTTTTTTTACTTCTAATTAACTTAATGTTGCCGTCTGCTAGCATTGAGACTGGCAGGTATCTGTAGAGGCTTTGAAATTTGTATTGAAATGGAGGAATAAATTGCAGTATGAGGAGCTAGAAGTATGAGACAACTTGAGCACTTGGATGCTTATTGTACTGTCCATTGGGGTTTGGTGTCCGCCTGAGGGCTCGCACCTGCTGTTGAGCTATGTTGTTGAGCCCACCCTGTTGGGACTCCAGTAACAAGATAGAGGTGGAGGTGGGGTGATGGTGGGTTTATGAAAACAGCGCTCATGGGGTAGAAATAGCAGGCTGTGCTTATATATGTATGTATGTAATTGATAGTTAGTTGGGCATGACCAGGGGTTTGGTCCCCTTCCTTCCCAAAATTTGTTTTGTGCAAAACTTTAATAAGCCCAAGTTTAAGAGCTGGTGTGCAGTTAGAGCTGTTGTTTTGTATTCTGAAGTTTGTAGTTTGAATACTTCTCCTGGTGTACTTCTCTTTATTACTTCAAGCAAATCATTGTAAAATTAATAATCAATCATAGTAAAATCACCAGGGATACAGGTGTTAGTGAAATAATGGTTACTCATAGTACTAGTGGAAGTTTACATACTAAAGGCCAGTTGAATTGTGTGCTTTAAAGACATCTGAGTTCTATATTTCTTATGTTTATGTGTTTTTACTTGCTACATTTGAGCAGGAATGTTTGATTAATATTATGTCAAAGACAACTCATAGATTGTGATATACTGGTGTGGAAACCATTGCTAACTACGTTATTTTGGAAAGCTATTGTGGTCGGGTGGCAAATAGCTTTGAACCGACAAGCCATTCTGTATCATCTGTGCGAATATAAAACCATAATTTAACTGACATAGCATATGACAAAAAATGAGACTGCAGCTCCAGCAGTTTTAAACGTATACCGAAGGCAATAAAGTTAAAAAAGGAATTCCATTCATTTGGCTTCCTGGGCATATTTCAGTATGTTCTGCTTTAGCCAGTATTTCTTTTTAGAGGTGATGCCTTTGTTCAGGGTGACTTGCAATGTTTAATAATCAAATTTTCAATGATTTACTCATTTATACAACTGGGTATACTGACTGTATAGATTCACACAAAGGGTGATCCAAGGGTATTGCTGTAGTCCAAATCTGATTTTGCATAAAACAAATGCGTAATATACCATATTGTAGCTGTGTAAAAAGGGACAAACATTCAGGGTTTTATTAAATTTGTATGTTATTTTTAAGAATTATATATACTAATGCAGATTTTTCCTGTTATAATGATTTATACTGCAGAAGGGCCTGTGCTTTGCTCTGTGACAGTTGTGCAGCTGTGGGTTGTTACTGTAAGGATTTTGCAGCTGCCTGAAAGCAGCCCAGCTCTGGCTGCTGCTGACACTATGTACCAAACTGTGTCTCTGTGAAGCAGCAATGACAAGTCTCACGTCCAGTATGGCAGACCAGCACACCACCAGGTGTGTCTTTCAGCATCCAGAGGAACAGTATTAACTAGGGGCACTGTGCAACCAGTGAGCAGTTTTGATGGTTTTTTTTTAAATGTACCTTTAATTCAAGTCAAATATAATAAGCTTGTGTTGCACCGACTGGAAATTTTTTCATATTTAGACTCTCAAATTAATACCATGCAGTATCATGGTTTTTAAAGAGGCTCTTCTGAAAGAAAAAAGTAGAAAGTAGGCAAGCTATTCATATGCACATTGATTTAGAGACAGTGTTATTTTTGGCTGTGACCCTTTAACATTTACGTCATAAAGTATTTTTTTAGTATGTGTAGGAAATAAAATAAAACTAGTTTGACAAATGTTACAGCTGCAGGGTAGTTCTCCTAGTTACCTGTACATGCTTATAATTTATTTTTTTAAGCAAAACAAAAAAAAAAGTCCACTGTCTCCAGACACACCCTCTTAACCATTTCACAGACTTGCCAAGTAAGTTTGATAGTCAGAGTTACCAATATAATAGGAAATAATGATTTTTTTCATTGCTTAATTGCAAATTCATAATTATTTTTATACATTAGGGTATTTTTACACTATGAGTTGAGGGTAAATATGTTGAACGAGGGTACAACACCATTAGGGTGAAGGGCGGAAGTTAATTTTCTATCCAATGTTAGTACACAAGTGTCCTAAATAATTAAATTTTATGTGATCCTGGTTTATTGGTACTTAACTGCACACTGCAGCTTACAATGTTTTAACTGATGAAGCCATTCTGCCAGCTCTGCATTGAAATGTTTGTTACAGCTTGAAGCCTCAATTCTTCATTTTTAAAATGAAGCGATTAATCAGCGTTGGGTCGGCCAGCGGCACAGTGCACACTTGGGCACATGGTGTCTCCATTAGTGAGAGGAGCTTCTTCTCCAGCCAAGACATCTGGGAATTCATGGTTACCACTTACTTTCAAGACAGGACTAATTATAGAATTCATTTTCTCCACCTTGTAAAATGGAGCCAGACTCGATTAGTGCGGATGGTGGTTCATATATATGCTGGTGGCCTCAGGATCAGATGTAAGTTGATTAGTGTGTGTGTGTGTGTGTGTGTGTGTGTGTGTGTGTGTGTGTGCGCGCCTGCGTGTGTATGTGCATGTGTGCCCCCGTGTGTGTACGTTGCCCTGCTGGAGACCCTCTGAGTTACACTGTGGGGTGAGATGTGGTGGGTTGGCTACTGTATGGTACAGGGGCCCCATGCCAGCCGGTGAACAGTAGTGCCTGGATGACTCTAACATCCCACAGCTATCCCATCAAAAGTATCAAGTTGCTGCCCCTGAAGGCTATTTGAGATTACATGAATCTACAGACTAAAAGCAGTTCTTGCCGTTTATTTTTCAAAAGGATGTCACACATGATTTCTTTTGGGGTGCTGTTCTTCAAAAACCAAACCAGAACATACGTGAGGAGGTGGAAGGACCTGAAAGTGCTTTGAACATGTGGTTCTATTTTAGGTGTTCTTCACAGCAGATGTTCCCTACAGAAGAAGGGCTTCCTGATGTGCATATGAGGTTGATCTTAACTGCAAAAAGTATGTTGTGTTTTGAAACATTACCATCTCATCATACCTCACGTAGCCTTGCAGGTATGGTATTCATCTTTATAACCAAGAACAAGTTTTACAGCTTAATGTTGTTAAACCAAACACATGCTATGTATGGAGAGCTGCCATACTGAGTACTCTGTTGGGTAAACGTGAGCTCTGTAGCATGACAAACAGTCTGGCTCAAACCTTGCCTTTTATCCAGTAACCAGCCATTGTCTCAGAGCTGAATATGCACTGTAGTGAGGTTAACACTGAGGTGGCACCTCTTTCAGTTTCACTCTACTCTGATGCAGTAGGTATTTTCCACTGAAATTCATATTTGAAACAATACAAATATGTTCATAAATTTTAATACATGGTAAGTTAAGTTTGATATGATAATTATATTTAAAAAAATTAATGTGTGCTGCTTATATTGTATATGTGGTGGATAAGTTGCTGTATTTCTCTCTACATTGTGAATGTGCAGTTTTTTTAGGACAGAAATGGCAGGAAATGAGAAGAAATATTGTATAAACAGCATTTCTGTTATCTGTTAGTCCAAGCTATGGCATACACATAAAGCAATAACTTTTCTATAGTTAGCATATTTATGCAATGGCTATGTTAATTGTAAACTGTTAATATACATTTTGCATGTGCTTTACACTGTAGATAGCTTTGCATAAGACAGATTTTAGTTTTGTCTTTTAACACTAATTTTGTAGAATTAATGTAAATAAGCTTCATTAAAAAGTCTAATTTCTCTCCTTCCTCAAATGCTGTTAGTCATGCCAAAGCCATCGTATGTATGGTGTTATTAAGCTTCATCACTGCATTCCCCACATCTAAAGTGTCTGTGCTCTGCTTTTGCAGATTTGAAACCCTCAGCTGACACAGACAGCCAGGGCCAAATATTTCACCCTTATTACACTTATTTGTCCAGACAGGGCGTGTGGTGAAGTCAGCAGTTTTGACAGTACATTTAATTCAGTGATAACCTTTTAAATGAAGTGTCCGAAAGAGCTCAAGGTTGCTTCCTGTTCTCTCACAATATAATCAAATTTGTCATTATTCTGTTAAGAGTAGCATTAAATCAAAATAGAATTACTGTTTAATATTAATGTAAGAGGAAATACATATATATTAGATTTGAGAGTACTTTTCATTACCTACATATTCAACAACAACATGGGGCATTAATGTACAAAAATGTCCATTTGTCATGCAATTTTATGGTGATTTCTGAAAAAAATATTAATTTGGATTCAGTGATACTTGGAAGACTGCTCAGATTTGCATGATGTTATTCAGTTTTTGGAGAGCTCTCTGAGATGGGTGAAGAGTATACTGGCTGGTTCATCTCTCACTGTTATTGACCCCTCCACTTGAAAGTATTGTGTCAAAGGCAGTCGTTTGACATGAGAGATGCTTTGACAGAATATTACTATAATGTAATGGGTTTTTTATATTATGTTTTAGCTCACGTAATATTTAATATTGCATAGAACCTTTTTCCTAATTACTTAAGTAAAATTTAAAAGCTACGCTTCCAAACTGTCACATGCAATTAAGTAATTAGTTAATACATGGTTAATGGTCACAGTGTCCCCCCGACTAGTAACCAAATCAAAATTAATATCAATTTTGGTCCCCTTTGTTCTGCACAAAACATGTAAACAAAAAATAATTTTAAAAATCCTGTGTACTCATATTTGTCTAAGAAATGGTGATACTTTGAGTATCTTTAATAGTAATACCTGTACAGATGATTGATGTGGTTCTGAGAGTGAAAGCACCACAAGTATAATATACACACGTCTGAACCGTACAGCACTGCGAGCACTATGTATCTGTCAGGTCTGCAGGGATGGAGAAAAGCACCCATGAATTTCTGTGTGGGCAGGGAGACTGTGACTCATTGGCATTGCTTTAAATTTAATTAAGTTTTGTTTTCGATGGGATAGGTAAGCTCTATCCCGAGCCACAAACTGCATTTAACTGATGGAGCTGAGCTGCTGCCCTGTACCACACACTACTTTGATACAACACACCCGCATGACTGTCGCCGCTGATTTATCACTAATGAAATAGCCAGTACTTGACACCAGATGCCAGCAGATGGGAAATGTGTGAAGCAGCATTTTAGTATACTGTACTAGAGTAAAGAAAATGTGGGCATGTCTGTGAAACTGTGATCAGTTCTGAAATAGAATTTTGAATCACTAATCACTATCAGAGGTATTTCATCAGATTTTCAGATTTTTGGCCTAAAATTGTAATGACCTTGTAAAATGCATTACTTGCAGGGTAAAAGTAGTGTCCTTCTTTGCACAGTTTTACATGCCATCAACTCAGTTACTGAAAGCAATTATTTATTGAATTTACCGTGCAAAAGATGCACAGAAAACACATTAATGTAGATGTAAGATGTAATGTAATGAGAGATTCATTTTCCAAGCTCAGGACTGAGCAGAACTAGCCAGCCAATGCAAAGACAAAGATGCATACATAATGCATCTGCATACCCAAAATAAGGTCGCAGTGTGTTTTGTATATTTTCTTAAAAACACTGTACAATATAATTGAAATTGATAGTTTAACTGTAATTCTCATTATTCTAGAAGGACAATTCAGTGGAGTATAATTTTATGTCAGTAGTCACTTTTTGTTTAAAATTTGGATATTTGTTCTGTTGTCCCACAACAACACCAAGATTTATTTTCCTGATCTGGTGAGTTCTGTCTAAATCATATTGAGAATATTTTGACTAATGGCACGCACAATGTCTCCTGCCGCATAGATAACTGTCCAGGGGGTCGGTATATTGTGCTGTCATGCTGTTTCAGCTTTTAAATGTCATTACTGTTGTTAATGTCTTGGGAATATCTACAGTATTATTCACAAAGATCAGCCCAGTAAATGATGATTTTAATGTTTCCTGCCCATGGTAATGGTTACAATAATGAGAAATGGGTATATTCATAGGTACCTGTACTTAAAATGTTTTTCTGTGTGTGTGGTTAGTGCTCTTTGTGTTGTCAGTGTTTCCAGTAGCTAATGCACCTCATGAACCTATTTTATAATGCAAAGACAGTCCAGCTGGAGGACAAAAAGGGTGTTGCTCTGAGCTACTCACACTCTCCGTTAAAATATATGGGAATAACGTGCAACTTCTGACAGGAATGTGAGGAATAATTCTTTTAATTTTTCTTCATCATTTCACAGTGGCAATTTCCATAAACAAATTAGCACCTTGTCAGTTATGTAACCACTCTTCTGTATTTGCTAAATTTGGCTGTTTTGTGATTGAAAATCATTTTATTGCTGCATACCTTAAGTTAGTGCCTGTTCTCATAGTGGCTGTTTAGAATATGATTTCTTTCTGCAAGTAGTGTTTACGCCTCACGTTGAAAGCCCATCAGTGCTCCAACTGACAAATCAATGCCTGTGAGCATGGAATGTTTTCTGGGGTAACTTACATCTGGCATGATTTATCTGTTCTCACCTCACACTTGTAAAAAGCATGGCACCTAGGAAGACTACATCCTGGACAGGACACCAGTCCATCGGACAAACAGTCAATCACAATTTAGAATCACCAGTTCACCTGAAAACAAATGTCTTTGAACTGTAGGAGGAAACTCGGGTAGACACAGAGAGACTGATTTGGAAAGGAAGCTTTGCCCAAAAAGCAAAGGTACCGTGCTGCAGCATCATCATCATCCATTGTGCCATCATAAAACTAGAGTAGTTTGCCATATAAATAGGATAGATGCTGCCCATTCATCCTTTGTCACCAGCTTCTTGTCCAATTGAGGGTCAAATAGGTCCACAATCTATCCTGGAAACACAGGGCACTGGGCGAGGCAGGGTATATCCAGGTACACATTACAGCAGTCCATTGCAGGGCAAAAGTACACACTCATTCTGACACACACACACGCACAAATTGCAGTTTTGAGTCATTACGCTACCTGAAACACATGATGTAATGTGTTTTTGAGTTGTGGGAGGAAAGCCATGTGAAGACTGACAGAACATGCAAACTCCATATGAACCGAGATAGATTTAAATCCTTGTCTAAATCCATGTTCTAGGAGCTGTTTGGTAGCAGCACTACTACTGTGCAGAAAGAAAAGAATTTGTAAATAAATGCCTGAATATTGATAAGACATCGGTGTACAGTACATGAATAGCATGTAAGTGTCAATGGCGAGTTCCAGTCTGCATGTGCCTCTGTTATTGATGAAAAAGAGAGCATTGTGACATGAAAAGGGGATTATACAGATCATGTTACTCTCTTGTCTTGTCCTACCATTACAGTGTGTGTAGTGTGAAACTGGATTGTTCCAGGTACTTCAAAATTTAAAGTGCATTTGGCATGTGTTTAGGAGTCTTTGGTTGACATTCAGTCCAAAAGACAAACTGACAGCTCCCAACAAGCAATGAATTTTGTGTAAACATTACAAGAGTGCCCAATGTGGAGATGTTTTTAATGAAGACCTGAGCAGCTAGTGAGCAGAGTGTGTTGTGATGCTCTTTCTCAGCCGCCCTCAGCATTACTCTGAGACATCAGGCTGTTTGGACCTTTTAACTTGGCCCAGGTATAAATGGGGCATTGGAAAAAAACAAGAGAACTAGATGTTGCCGCCAGACTGGGACCTAGTCACATAGTGTGCTGTTATTGTTCCACTGGTTTTTTCCCCTTTTTTTGTAGGATCAATCCTGATTCTGTGGTTGGAATTGGATTATAGCACTATCTGAGACCATAATGAGAATGGATAGATGTAGATGTGGCTAGCAGGGAATGTTTAAAAAAACAAAAGTGCATCAATGAGTTGTAATAAACAAAAACCGATTTGCTGAAGAATTTACACAAGTGTGGAATACAGTGCCATACTAAAGTTTCAGTACACATGCTGGAAAGAGCGTGTTCCATAAATTACATTTTATTAAGTTTCTATTGTACCACTGCTATAATACTTTTCCATGCAATATTTAAAAAAGTGAAAAAGTATGTATATTGTGGACTTCCTGAAATTGCAATTTTTAGCTTGATATTCAGGTTCACAACCATCTAGAATCTAGTGAACAAGTTGAAAAACGTCTAGAAGAATCTAGTTATCAAGTTTCAGCAGGTGTGATCAAATTTTCTACTGGTGGTGTACTGGAACAGCAATGTAAAATCTGTAAAAATAATGCACATTTCACTATATTTTTGCTTATGCATTGTGAATACATTTGGGTGCAGTGTTGGGGATTTTGACAGTGTGGACAGTGGAGACCTGTCTGGGATTTAGATACTGTCATTATGCAATTTTTCAGACCTCCATGCTTATCCTATCCATCTTTGTGCTGCACATGTGACACACTGATGAGTAGAGTTTCCAGGGCTTGCTGGAGATAAAGGGAAACATTTCCTGCAATGACTCACGGTGGTCTAATGAGATGTGGCAGTGCCCACTGCTGTGCTCCTCATGGTCTGGAATATGGCCACAGACAGCATAGAGACCGTGGGCTTGTAGGATGCCATGTGCAATGACCACAACCAGGACCCAGTAAGGGGGCTGGTCACAAAACAAACTCAAAACTACATTGTGAGTCCTAATGTGTTCATCACTTGATAATGCGCAACGATGTATTGCTGATGTTATATATAGTTATGATGTCTTATATATTTGTGGCGACTGACACAGATGTTTGTGTGGAAATACACTACCCCAAAAGCTCTTTTAGAGGGTAGTTAAAAAAATAGTCATCACTTGATTGTGTTAGTAGCAACACTATTTCATTCCAGGCTGTTATCCACTCATAAACTTGAAAGGACTGTTTTGCCTTGTGTAAACCTTTCGCCTTGGACAAAGACATATCCCAAATGGACAGACAAAAGAAGGGAGCATGTAAGCTGGTACTGTCAATAGGGTGATACGGTAGATATATCACTCCTACTACTATTACTACTACTACTACTACTACTACTACAACAAAAACGTAAATAAATTTTTAAAAAATAGATTGTGCTAATAGAAACTGTGCATATCCTGCATATACTACTTTGAATTTCTTTGCTCTGTTGATCTGAATTCAAAAAAACCAGTTGAAATATCTGACTGAGAGGAATGAGGAAATAATAATCTGTAATGCTTGTTTCATTCTATGGAACATGCTGTAAAATAAATGAATCCAGATGTAAAATATAATTTAAAAAAAATGTGACAAATGAGATTTTTGGAGTTCACCAAATTGATTTTTTTGGACTTTTCCTTAGGTGATGAGCTGGAATAGATCATGTCTGAAGTGCAGGGAACTGTGGAGTTTTCTGTGGAGCTACACAAGTTTCATAACGTGGATCTCTTCCAGAGGGGGTAAGCTGCCTCTATGTGTGTATGTGTGTGTTTTTCTACGTTTCTGCAAATGAGCAGACCATAGTCCTTAGTCTCTGGGAGGTTTTTTGCTTTTTCCTGTTCTCCTGGGCACCAGGTGTTCTTCCAGTGCATGTCACCACACACCACAGTATGTCCAACCACAGGTTTCTCAGACAGAATTGGCACACGGGGGGAAAAATGCCTCCTTTGCACTGTCATTTTGGACTTGTACACCAAAAAAAGGTGATGTCAAAAAATCTGTCTGAAGGAAGGAATAAGCAAGCACTTAAAAAATTCTTCCCTGATTTTGTCAGAGAAGTTGCATTCGACTTGGACCTTGTCTAACACAACTTTCCACACATTTCGTGCATCACGTGTGAATCACAGAAGTGCCGTTTTTTTCTGTGCCACTTAAATGTAACACAGCTGGCGCTGCTCTCGGTAAGAGCTGCTGGGGTACGAGGGCCAGCTGTGTTGCCAGCAGGGGAGATTGTGCAAGGAGGAGGAGAAAGGCTTCACACTGTGCCTGTTTCTTCACAAACAAGAGCAGAAGACATCGGCCAATTCCTGTTCAGGTGCTCATTCAGAGCTTTGCTATCCGTCCTCAGTGCAAACTTGTCCTCCTGAGTCTTTTTACTGGATGCCTGGGTTGCCAAGTGCCACGTGATTGAGGTGATGTAAAAGTAGGTGTAGTTCGCATGCCCTTGGGTTTAATACTCTCTGCTGGTACATGTGGTGCTCACCCTTCTTTACATTTTAAGGATATAATAAATTTGTAGAAAGATGATGCTGGGAAAATGTCTGACCCTGGTGCTTTTCTTTGACTGGAGAAGGATGGAACAAACTCCCTTGGGCTCATAAATGCCTTTGTGTAGACTTACTAGAAACCGTGGTAATGGAGTATTGGCAGCTCACAAAGGGTGGACTTTCAGGCTGTCACAAGTCCCCCTTGTGCTATGTGAGCTGTTTTGCTGCAGTGAGATGCGGGAACACCCTTTCCCACCCTCAGAATGTGGGAGTGTCTAGTTGGGAAACACAAAGGCGTCTTGCGTTTGGAAGAAAGTGGCAGGAGTCAGACAAGACAAGTCTTCCCTAGGAGGAATGCAGCAAAGGCAGTATCAAGCCAGGAACGCACCATTTTGATGGATTCCCCTTAATTTTCAGGAAATTCAGAAGAAAAATAGTACTTTGTGTTTCTGGTGACCCTGGTGTTTGTGAACTGAGACTCTGCAGTGATGCTCGTGAGACATGTTTCACTGTCTGTGGATGCCCTTTTTCTTCCTCTTTGGAGGTAGTGTCAACTCTAAGCAATGCCAGTACACCCTAGAGCTGCAGAGGGGCTGCGTCACTGAATCTCAGTGTGCAGGCGGGCCAACACCTGAGCTGCCTCGTGTACAACCCAGTTGGGCTGACTGTGCACCATCTGGCTGAACCCCTGGTCTTGGTATAATCACCAGTGACGTCTGTTCTCCCTTCAGGGTACAATGTCCTGAAATTGTTTCAAACCTGGGGTCTGAGATGAAGGCCATAGAAGCAGGGCAGGGGGAGGGTGATATTTATTTCAGGGCAACTGAAGGCCCTCAAAAGAAAGAATCAAATGAGGGTGGATCAGCCATGGGACCCTCAGGGTTTTGGCTGAGATTGAAAGAAGACGAAAGTGGCTGTGCCATGTCACAAAAGCACCAGGAAAAGATGACTTCTGATATTTTTCTTGCTTGGCTTCTTCTTAATTGCAGTAATTTATTTCCAGACTGCTGTGCTGGGACTTATATCTCTTTCACAATGATAGCCAAGCCAGAGCAATTTGTGTGCAGGTAGACACATCTATCTATCTATCGCTCTATTTATCTATCTATCTGTCTAGTTAGTTGGTTTGTAATTTTACTTATTGCTTTTTATCAATCACATGCAAGCAGAACTAACTTTCCTTATTTGTCTTTGCAGTTGCTTAAAAAAAGAGACGCAACATTGTTGCTGTTGTTCTTCAGAGCTGTTGAGTTAATGTTGACTCATGGCGACTCTGCAGATAGTTGGCCTGAGGGTATGGCTAATCTCTGAGGGACGTCCATAGCTACAGCTAATATATCAGTCCACTTCCTGAACTAAGAGAAGGTTGACATTTTAAAACTTCTCTCCAAGTTTAAAAACAAAAATGTAGTTATAGTAAGCTGTTGGTATTGGTAGGGTCAGTTTTTACAGCATTACAGTCACTGGTGCTTTCTCTGTTGGCTGCACTTGAAGTTATAACATTGCTTATTCATTCTTAAAAGGCACCATGGTAGGTATTTACACTTACAATGTGTTGTAATTTCTATGTCAGTGAAACAATCCATACATATAAGAATAGGGTACCCTAAAGCCAAAATACTGTATCACCTCATGGTACTGAACATCCTGTATCATCTGGCTATATCATTTAATAACTTACAATATCTCACATTTCATGACACAAAAAAACTAAATCCATTCCTGGTGGACATGTCACAGGGGTCTGGAATACTGTAGAACTAAATTCTTTAAAATTAAATTAAGTAACTTTAAACATATTATTCTGATTCCAAAATTAACATTTATTGTTATACTACCTTTTTCTTTAGGCAGTGTGATAACTGCATGGACTATTATAAGGTCTTTGAGAATCTTAACCAAAAATTCCTGATCCTATTGTTTTTTAAACAAACATTCTAATTTGTTCTTTTCCTTAAAAAAAGATTTCAAAAGCCACTTTCATCAATGTTGTAGTAATAATTGTAGTAATAATACTAATAACAATAATAATAATTATTATTTTTATTGTTATTATCATCATCATCATCATCATCATCATCAGGGGAGTAAAAAGTTATTGCTGTCTGATGGTTGTATTATTGCCTCTGTTGCAAAAGCAAAGGTAACACGCTCACCAGGCAGCAGTATGGTAAACACTGGCAGAATAGAGCTTCTGCAGTTCCTACCATATCTGTGAGAACTTAGACACTTTTTCTGTGAAAAAGGTACAGTTCTGACAGATGATATAGTGTTGACAACGAAACAGAACAGGAAAATTAAAAAAAAAAAAGAAAATCACGGATCAACATTATCAAAATCACGTGGCATCTAGGTATAATGTACATTAATTACATTTCTAAACGATAACTGTCAGCCATTTCTTAAACCCTGCACCAGCTTCAAGCAGTTTTGTTAAAAATGATTAAAGTACCATTAAAAATTCAGAGTAAAGGTCATTCTCATGTCATCTAATGCATCTACAGCCGGATTGTGATTATAAACTGGCATCTGGCTTTGGACTCACTAAAATGTCAGCTTTAGTGAGATTTAATTTTCTGAACAGGAATGCTAAACCCTCCCATGAAGTAATCCCTTGTGGTCAGTGTTCTTTTTTTTAATTTTTATATATATATATATATATATATATAAAATATGCGCTCTTTTCTTGCTTTTATGAACCAATGAGTATATTCCTGTAGCAAAACAATTTGATGGCTGAGTAAAAAAATCAAGCATGCTTTTGCAAAAGTACAGTACAGAAATGATTCCATTAAAATCAAGAAAAATCCTTTGTCCTTGAGGAGGAGCAGCCACAAGTGCAGACTCTCACATGGTCTACAGCGATAAATCACTGATTAAGTCTTTATTCAATTTTTAAAGCAGAATAGCAATAAGAGCATTGCAGGCCTTTTTTAGTTCACAGTAATAGCTACCTAATAAGAAATGGCCTTTATGTTGCCTTTTACACAAACTCTCAGCTGATTTATATCTGGTCTTCAATTTTCCAAAGAGCCAGCTGACTGAATTGAGTACTGAATTGAGAAAGCATTGAAGTTTGCCATAGTGCTTTCAAGTCCTTTGCTGCGTGTAACCTTGTGAGCTGATATACGTCTGTGCAGTTTGGCTAGCAGAGGACATAACGCTTAAGTGGCTGCAGATTGCTGGGGATCACGGGATTCCATGGGTCTTTGTCAATGTGGGGCTTTGCAAAATCACCAGAACATGGCGAGGAAACTGTTGACAAGCTTACTGTACTGTACATGACTATGGTTTTATTGTTTCAGACAAAATGTTGCCTTAGTCCGCATACATATTGGATTTGTGTTCTCTTGATGAAGAGACATTTAAAGAGCTTGTAAACATTTGTAGTGAAGAAAATGTGTGAAATTGTAACTTTTAAAAATAATGTATACGTATGTCATGGGTGCGATGGACTGGCGTCTCATCCAGGGTTGGTTTCATAACCTAGCACCCAGGACAGGTTGTGGACTGCAAGGACCCTGCTCAGGATTAAGTGGTTTATGAAAATGGATGGATGAATGGATGGATGTATCACATTGTCATTGAATATATTTGTGCCATATTTAGTTTGTTGTATTTTTTATTATCTGCTGCTAAATTTGGGCAAATAGCCTTTATATGTATTAAACACAAAGGTTTTGAAGTTCAAATATTCACCTGTACCACGATGTCCAACTGTAATTGGTTGCTAGAAATCACCGCAAACTTGAATATTGGGATGCAATCTCCATTATTTCTTATAAGAACAATTATGATTTGTTCCATGTACATCTCAGAAGTTGCAGTTAATTTCCACAAAATAACCCAGACACTCTAAAACACCTATTTCAGTGTGATAAAGAACAGTTTAAACACAATCGCCTCATTACCAAACAGTTCACAAGGTAAATTATATACATTTGTGTGTTTTTTATGCAATTTCTTCTTTAAAATTAGTCATATATTAAGTTTCTTTCCTTATTAGTAGTAATAGGAATGAACATTTAATAGATAAATTTATTTAAAGAATGAAATTGATATTCAATAGAAAAAACAGTAAAATGTACCTGTTGTACTGGGCTATTACCGTAACGAACTGTTATTAGGGTACTTACCAACCGAACAGAAATGAACAACACCGTGAAAGTGTAAACTGCTTTTGAACAGGGGGCTACACGACGCAAAGCTCGAGAACGCAGATTCTGGCTGCAGTGCTGACACACAGCTTCATATTCGTACTCGCGCGAATTTCGAACATTTGTCTGATTTAATTCGGCTTTACTTGGATAGAACTCATTATACAGGGGCTCTTTGACTTGGATACCATGCAGAGTGTTAATATATACTGCCCATTATGTTAGGAGCTCAGAAAACTCCAATAGGGGAGAATAGGTGTATAATTAAAATCTAATATATGTTATGGAGTGAAAATAACCTTAATTTCCAACTACAGGCATTCATTGACAACAAAGAGCACAAAATACAAATGTGGGACGAAGTTCATTTAGCTCCCTTCCACAGTGTTTAAAATGCTTGAAAGTTAGAAGCGGCTACAACACTGCTCATGGTTATGGGATGAATCATTCAACCTCCTGAATATTTAGGGGCTTTTTTAGTAATTGTAGTCTAGTTATTTTTAAAGTTGTTCAAAATCAATAAAAATAAGTCTTAAAATATTGTTTATGAATTACAGCTTTACACAACCCAACTGAATTAACTGAGGGACATCTGTATCACCTAATCTTTTATTGATTGTGATTTAGTGGTAAACTTACAAACACTCTTTGTGCCTCAGTTGTGTTTATTGGTTAGGGAAAGAACTGGACATTTTACAACTGTTTTAACAAATATTTTCTGATTGTGGTTTTAATTGGCATACATTAATGATATTTTGTCCAACTGCAGTTTTTATCAGGTTCGCTCTGGACTAAAAGTGACACCACGGGTCCCACACCGACTGACTGCAACGACAGGAGGTCACACAAGTAAGAATGAACCAGGTAAACCATCTGCCCTGCCTACTATTTTACTGTCTGGGCAAGGATGAAGATGAGAGGAGGCAGAATTCACAAAGCTGTTTGTACAGTCTGACGCAACTGCTACACTGGGTCACCACTTTTCTTTTTAAAAGTTTTTGTTTGTTTGTTTGTTTGTTTGTTTAAAATTTTCAGCATACCAATTCAAAACGCATATCAAAGTTTCACCCAGTTCACTGACATACGAGGTTAAGCACTCCCTTAAGTTTTCCAACATCGTACTCCAGCTGTGGCCAGATATACAATATTTATTGTGCTTTCTTTGTACATATTGTCATAAATACTGCCGGCAGGGGACTCAGAACATGTAAGCGTGTGCATGTCTCACCCCAGTGAGGAACTGTTTGCCAACCTTGTCTCTGCAAGTTGCTCAGTGGGTGAAAGAGGGTGCTGTTCCACTCTGTTCCTGTCTGAAAAACCCCACTGTTGCCTCCCAGTCTGCAGAGCTGTCCAGGTTGCTGACATTTACAGTGCATGTACATGTTTATATTTATATGGTGCCTATGTCTTGTATTTTCTCCGGGTTCTGCGTCACTTAGGAAAAAAAGTGAGTGCTAAATAGATACATTTGAATGTAAACGTAGCATTTCAAAATTATTTTATATTAGCAAAATCTTTTGGTTCTTATTTATTGTACCTTTGAGACATTGGGACTGTAGTTCTCTCATTTTAAGACAAAGCATCTACAGGTGTCTTTGTAATAACCACTTTCTGCAGACAACATCCAGGCTGCACAGTCTTGTTTGATGTTTCTGCAGACAGTAATCTTTTTCCTTGTTGTCTGCTGTCTGTCAAATGAGAGCAGAATATAAATGACTGAAATTTTAGCCTTTCAGCTGCTATAACAGCTGCTCAGGTATTTTGTTGGGAAATCTAAAGAGCTCAATTCTATGGAAACTACAGGTAGTTTTCCCTCCACATGCTTGTTTTTTTCTGCATTACAAGTTATGTTTTCAGTATAATGATATGTTGAGCATGTTACAGACTAGTTATACATTCAGCTGAATACCAAAACCAACACTCGGTCATGTATGCATAAGATGAAAGTAGACGATAACCACTGCTCATGACTGAAATTTGGTTATGCAGTGCTCAATATCACTGATATTTTTTTTTTTTACATTTATAGACTCAATTCCATAGTGCTGCATGGTGCTATGTGTTATTTCTCCATTCAATATATGCTGCCTTCTTTAGGACAACTGTGTTAAAGTATTGAACGCACTCATAAGGTGCAAAGAGTCCTGTGTCCAGTGATAACGCTCTGCCTGTTCCTCACATTTTTAGGTCCTACTCAATGAAAAGCCTTTTGCTGTGGGGTGCAAAATCCATAAACGAAACATGATATTGTAATATTTGCATATTTCAAGGTGTTCAAAGTATATTTGAGCTGTTGCTAGTTCCACTGGAATTGATTTCTGTTTTTAGTAACATCTGAGTAGAAAACACACTTGGGGTCAATCATTATTAAACCCAATGTGAATGACATCTGTATTTGTGATTCTTCAGTAGCCGTAATAGATACTGCACCACTGAAGGAAACCCCTCCTTATTATATAAAATACATATAGTGTAAGCAACCATTCTAGTCTGCTAGTGCAGTTAGTAAATGCAGTGTGTCTAGTGAAGCAGAGAGGCTGAGGTGTAGAACGTCCTTCTTTCTGCAGATGCCCCCCAACTCTCACGTTATGCCTGTTTGCCTCACAGCGCTATGTCATACCCGGTACAAAAAGAAAAGAAAAACAATTTTTCACATTGATAGCAATCGAGACAAGAAAGATAAATGAGCTTATTCTCTTTCGGTGCATTGGAAACATTGCTACCCTTGAAAAGACAAAAACTGCTTCATCTTTATAAAAAACATAAATGTATTATATATGTCCTATATACACACGCTAAATCCTTTCCATGTTGATGGAAATCTAAGGAATTCAAATAATATTTAGAGCATTCTAATTTCTTTGTGAAAACGTAATACGGTCACGCATGAGTCTCTCAGTGGGGCTTACCATGTCTGTGCTTTGGTAAGCAGATTATCCTTTATAGGGCAGAGAAGATGAACCGAGAGGCTTAGCAGCATTTATAAGTGCACAGGCAGCTAGGGCCGTAATGAGAATGCCAGTAGCTCTCATGCCACACCTCAGGCAGCACTGTGGATGTGTTGTTCAGAAGGAACTCGCCTCATTAACACAGTGTGACAGGTTCGAATCCCAAAAAGGTTTCTGCTTTGAACAGAGAAATGAAATCTGTGCTGCTACACTGCAGTGTCCAACTGTCCAGTATAAATAGATAAACTGTGTATGTGTATGTTGCGATCATCTCAGATAACTTTGTGGGTTAGGCAGATGAAAAAATACTGTATATATTTGCTGTACTACAATGTAAGAGCTTTTAAGACGATACTTCAGTCTATTCCTTAATGTCTGTCTTACCATTTCTGCAGATATTTTCTAGTTTTTTACAGTCCTGTAAAATTGAATTGTCATGAAATATGCTATACAGTAATCTGTCAGTGTCCTAACTTGTCCCTGAAAACACGTTGGATACCAAATTTTCAGATACCCAGTGCTTATTTCCTGTTATTTTAAATGTAAAACAAAATGCATTCCCAGTTCATCCAAAAACATCTATATTACTATCAACAATGATTTCAGCATAATAAAACACTGTACTTTACACCAATTACTTTATTAGAAAACATTTAATGTTGACATTAATATGCATGTTTAACTTAGTTAAAAACATTGCAGATAACAATTTAACTATCAAGTCTTAAGTCTAAAGTAAATTTTTACTCGGTATCATGGAATAAAGTGAAGAAGAGAGGCTTGTGAGGTTTGCTGTGTGTCCGAGTGAGGAACGTTGTGTCAGTTTTCTCCATTAGAGGCATAGGGGAGAAAAAAATTTGGTATGGAACTTTGTTTGCCTTCACGTACTTTTCTTGCATGAATCTCTTTAGAACCTGCAACAGTATCTTTACTTGTGTTGTTAAAAGCAAGGCTCCTTTTCATGTCACTATCATAATTAGTGACATCATTTTGTTCGTGCTAAAATTTTTCTGAAATTTTCTTGTCAAGTACAGGACGGATTTTAGGTTGCGAGAAAATGCTTCCTTATTCTCCTCTTCCTCTGAGAACAGAGGGGCATACAGCTTAAGTGATGTGTTCAAACAAAGCCAGCACATGATTGAAGAGGAAGTGCAGAAACAGCTGGTAGGACGCTAGATCGGGGGCATGTATTTTAAGTGGAATAAGCACCATCCAGTATTTAAATAAATTGGCTTATTTTAAAAATGAAATGCAGTGACGCTACATAAACGTATTTAGACAAAGCAAAACTATCAGAAACAGCTGATAAGACACCAGCACAGGCTCACACCCAACTTCAGTTAACAGTTTGTAGCAGTGCACAGTACAGTTTATTACAGTGCATATGATTTATTACAGTGCACTGTACAGTACTGTGCAGTGTTTGTTTGCTGATTTCCTAAATTTACTTTCATCTTCATTCATGTTTTAATTTTTTTTTTACTATGGATAAGCCTCAGATAAAAATTCATTATCGCAATCATTTTTTTCTCATACCTAATATATAGGCATTCATTTTTAAGAGCCATTAGACCAAAAATTCACATGTAGAGAATTCAGATACTGATGGATTGCTGTATGTCAAAATTACATTAAAATATTTGTACTAAAGTGTATGTCTTCAAATTGTTGTAAACTGTACTGTATAAGTATATAAAGATGCAAGGTGTCATACAAATGACCGTAGGCCTTTTCTCAAATTGTCTTTAATTTTAATATTCCTTTTTATTTGCTGTAGGTACCTCATTCTTTTTTCATTTCTCTCATAGGTGAATGCAGCTTTACCTCTGCTGGGGTCCATGATGGGACTGTTTACAGCAGGATTTTCCAGATCATGTACAGAAATGAAGAGATAGTGGTGAACGACTCCATGATCTTCAAAGTTCACCTGCTGCTAGACGGCGAGAGAGTAAGTTAGTCATTCAGTCATTTGGTCAGTCAGTCGGTTAGCTAATTCCATATACATTGTACAATCTTACAGGTGCCTGGGTCAAACGCAGGTGAACAAAAAAACATGAGTGGCAACATGGGAAATATGTCCTAAGTTTCTAGAAGGATTAAAAATATGCATTCAAAAGCTCTTGTGCACTTTATGCTGAACATGGAATCAAGATTCCTCTCAGATACATTAAAAAAACACCCTTTGAGATATTGAAAATCTTTCAGTGCTCTGTCACAAGCTTGGGAGCACAATGGTATGCACTTGCAGTGTTTTGTTTACATTTACTGTGTCTAAGTTGATTAATGTTTCAATGCTGACAGTAATGCTGTGCCATCACTCAGGAGCAACAGTACACCTGGATGTTGTACTACTGTTCTGAGGTTGTTCTTCATGTCTAATCACACATTTTTGTGTTATGCCTTTATTTTTAGCCCATGGCTTTAAGTTAAAAAAAAAACATGAATCATAAATAAATCATAAAAGTAAAATAAATGAAAACAAGGAAAAAAAGCGTTCTATGTGCTTATTATTTGGTTTTTTGGAGTAAAGTGTACCAAGAAGGGAATTGATCATTCACGTAATAGTACCCCGTTACTGCCTGCTGAACGTCACATGGAAACACATTTATCAAGGCAAATTCCTTGGCTGGGAAATGAAATGACAAACCCTATGTGCCAGAGAGGATAGCTTTATTGTCTTCCCTCTAATTTTAGAACTTTTCATTATAGAGTATTACATATTTAAAGTGGGAGAATTCAGTGCTTGAAGGCATATCAGTTGCCAGTAGTCACCTCTCATAATGAATATTCCCCATTAAACTTGTGTGAAGTTTCCTTCTTTTTAACCGTGAGATAAAAGAACATGAAAAAGAGAGGAAGAATTTGTGGTTCAAAACAGCCATCAGTGTTGGTTGTAATGGCTTTTGAGGGGTGACAACCTGTTCCCCTAACCTCCTGTGTGTAAGCAGTACTTTTACTGCCATGCTCTCTTTCAAATGCAGCTTACTTTCTTTGTTCCCTGGCGCTTTAAAGTTTGCATGCTGAGCTTTCTATGATTACGTTCTTATTTGCATATGTGAACTTGTTTGTACACCATGTGAATTTTACTTGAAGATTGAAGCTGAATTTTTCTTAAATGTATATTACTATTTCTTTTTAGACTTGTACATTTTAGACTGAAGGAGTCAATTTCTATAGGTTCAGTTCAGCCGTTTCCTTTGTAAATAACAAAACATGGTGACTAACGCATCCTTTATTATTACAGGTTGAAGAAGCTCTGAGTGAAGTAGACTTCCAGTTAAAACTGGATCTGCATTTTACAGACAACGAGCAACAGTTTGTATTTTTTCTTGTTTTTACATGTCATCTTTTTTAGGATTTATAGAATAGACTACAGCTTTATTAATCCCTGCAGGAAAATTCAACATACGTACTAATATTTGTCTGTACAAAGACATCCGGTTTAACTGTGGAGCTAATAAACTTCAGAAAAACACAAAACAAACTTGTCCACAAACGGAACTGTGGCACTATCTGTGACAGTTTTTACGAACATCTCCAGATCTGAAATCTGTAGCTAATAGGGAGAAATCACTTTGTCACACATTAAAGGAGCAAGTTTAGCAATCCTGCACATTACTGGTAGCCCGCAAGCTAACTGTTCTGTTCATACTGTTCTCAACCATATTGTGCATATGTAATGATCAGAAAGGGTCATTGGAATTTTCTAGATACATTCAAAAGCCACCCATCCAAAATAATTTAGGTTTAGTGGTTAAGGACACAGGCTTGTATGGTGGAGTTTGTAGACAGATGGGCTCTGCTGCTGTTCCACTTTACCAAAATTGTTTGGCAAAATCGGCAGCTATATAACTGAAGTCGTATCTGGCTTTGTATGTAGCAAATAAATATAATTTTAACAATATTAACAAAAATAAAGTAATTTCCATCTGACCCAGCTGTTTAAAAACATATTTAAGATCAATATCATATTACACCATCTGCTTTTTCTGTCTGGGGAAAAAAAAACATTGAAAAGCTCTCATGCTGCTTAGTCATCAGTGGCCTTTATAAAGCTGTGACTCATTATCCACAAGAACTGGAAGACTTTGAAGGGCCCGAAATGCTGCCGTGTTTCTTGACACCATGTGTTTCCCCTCCAGGCTGAGTGAACTTGCAACAGTACCTCTGATAAGCAGCCGGACGCTGGGCCTCCACTTCCACCCCCGCAAGGGGCTGCACCACCATGTGCCGGTCATGTTCGACTACTTCCACCTGTCCGTCATCTCCGTTTCCATTCACGCCTCTTTGGTCGCCTTACACCAGCCATTGATAAGGTACTGCGGCACAGAGCTACCACCTGTAGCACAAGGACATTTAACTTTTTTCTCCACACCTCAGAGGCTTTGGGGTCGCACATCTACTCCTCTTTTCACTTACCTTCGACCAGTTTATTTTCAGTGCTACACCCAAGAAATATAAGTAGAAATATGACCCATTTATTGATTAGTGATTAAAGTAACATATCTGAGTGCAAGCACCACCTTAAATGCCAAATCACAAACTAAGCTTAAGTGATTTGACATTTATGAGAGAGAGTTATTTTAAAATACAGGTAACTTGTAGATGCGCTGTGTATATTACTGATGATGCTGAAGGTGTTTGGTAAACTTTGTTTTGCTGCTCCAGCTTTGCTCGTCCAGGAAAGGGCTCATGGCTGGGCCGGGGCTCCCCGGAGGCTGGCACTGACCCCACTGCCATGTCCATCGAGAACCTCCTATTTGGGGCAGGGTACTGCAAGCCCATTTTAACAGAGGTAGGATGTTCAGCAAAATTCTGGACAAGCTGAATGTTTATATTACAGAAATTTAAGCTCACCACCCATTTGAAAGCGAAAAGAATGTTTATTTAAAATACATAATGTGGCCACACACTAAAAATGTGCACGAGAAAATGGATGTGCTACTCTAGTATACATATAGAAAGCTACCGGTGTTAATTGTAATTTTATTTACCACTTCACAATACACCAAATGAAGAATGAACTTGAGTCAGTGTCTTCATTTTACAGTAGTACAAACCCAGTATCTGTATTTGCAGATCTATTAACAATTTGTGGTGTATTGATATAATATGTTACTAATTAGATAGTAAGAACCCTTTCAGAGATGTAAAGTGAGAGAAGAGCCGAATGAGGCTAAGCAGAGCCAGGAGTACGCCTAACCATCTGCCAGGTCACCAGCAGAGGCCATCCATTAGGCTGTCTCCAGTGCACTACTTAAGAAAAAAAAGGTTTTCTCTGTAAGAATTTGCTTTTATCTATTTTCTTCTTAGCTCTACCAGCTTTAGGTTACCTTGTATTATAAAGACTTGAGGAAATGTATTGCAAATGGAACGAATAGGAGCACTGACAATGGATTATTCTTGCGTTTGTGTTTTTATTAGTTTTCTGTCCATTTCACTTTGAGGTTTTTTTTTGCCACTATTCCTGCAGCTTGTTCAGTAAAAACTTACATCCCCCTTTAAAAAGTAATATTTTTTGCATAACATGCATGTCCTTTTCTTGGAAGACCTTACAGCAACAGCTGTAAATCCTAATGAGAGCTCTTTTCACCGCCCGTTCTTGGGTTTTACACCCATCTCCCGTCGGGGGGCTTTAATATGTGCGCTGTTAAGCGGCCCGGGGTTCCTCTTTTGATGGCACTAATGAGTCCTGTTTCAGGGCCACGTATTTGCCGGGGAAACATGGAGCGTGCAGTCCCGCTGCTTCCTGCTGTATCTGCTCAACATACCTATGTGGGGCTGCAGCTTTTTCAGCACTTTTTTTTAACTTTATAGTACAACATTTGACAGGCGAGAGTTTTTAATAGGATTTTTTTATTGCGGAATGTGCTGCGCTGTGACATTGAACTAAATCATTTAAATTCTCACGTCCGCTCGACCGAAAGGGTTATTGTGCTAGGCATTTTTTTAAAATAGAATTTTGTTCTGCAAAATTGCTTGCGGTGTCATCTGTTAAATCGAATTTTTCCACACTGCAACTTCTTTAACGTTAAGTCCTTCATGTTACGTTGGGAAGGGAATGATTTTATTGGTATAAACTGGGTATTGTAAAATGTAAGTGCAGGTCATTTTACTTTACATTGTGCTTGTATTCAGCACAATGTAAAGTAAAATGGAATGCATTTGAGGAGAGGCCAATAGGTCGTGTTACTGAGTTCATCAGGGTGGTTGGGCTTGTGAACAGCTTTACGGCACCCAGAACCAGTTAAGTGAGAGCTGCCACGAACATGGAAAATAGCGGTATTCAGAACGCATCGGCCTTGCTGTCAACATGCTGTACATCATCTGCTCATTCACTACTCACTACTAGGCAGCAGCAGTTGGCACTCCTAAATTTCAAATAATTTTAAAGGCACTGAGATCTTTGCATCATTGTCTGACATATTAAATGTACTCTACATGTTTATTTCATTACCTTTAAGTGTTCCTTAATGGATGGAGCAGACGGCACTTTTCGTGTAGTTGTGTCAGGAAGGGACAATGCAGTTATTGTGTAAGCGCTGAAAAAAATGTATGAAAGTTGACAGGTTTATAGTTTTTTTTTTTTATTCCAGTTATGACATGCCACATTTCTGTAAACTGAGGAAAAAAGGATTAAAGTCAAAATACAGATGTTCCTTCCTGCTGCCAGCATAGTGCAGCGCAGGAATTACAGACTGCACACATACATGATGACAGGGCACGTTTACTCTGTGAAAATTACAGTACATATGTGAAGCCTTTGATATGTTCAGAAAAGGTGCAAAAGCAAACATGTGGTCTTACTATACATTCGGGAGAACAGTGTCAAAACAATTAGATTGAAGTTAAAGGCAAATCCTTTGCTTTACAGCTATTGATTTTTTTTTTTATTTAGGTGGTGTTTTTATCCAAAGTGTTATATATGTTAAGCTACTTACAATGGTTTACTCATTTATGCAGCAGGTTACTTTCCACTGTGGCACGAAAGGGTAAATACCTTGCTGAAGGGTACCGCACTGTCACTCAGGAGGCCCTATCCAGCTGC
Organism: Arapaima gigas; assembly: GCA_900497675.1. Taxonomy (NCBI): domain Eukaryota; kingdom Metazoa; phylum Chordata; class Actinopteri; order Osteoglossiformes; family Osteoglossidae; genus Arapaima; species Arapaima gigas. The sequence goes on along the minus strand of UFQX01000210.1, from coordinate 744,036 downwards.
AGTTGCAGGCCAAATGTTAGGGTGCCATCTGCTGGAAAGGAAAATGATTTGCTATAAATGATATGTAATTCATTTTGAAAGTAGTCTTATTTTTTCTGACCAATATGATTGTTTTCTGTAAGTGAACAGGTGGCAGGTGGAAGGACAATGTCATTCAGCAGTTGTTGTGTGTTGTTTGTCAGTGGAGTGGCTGATGTGTCACGAACAAGGGTATGGAGCACTGCACAAGCAGGTCAGATGTTTGTCCAGTAGGGTAGTATAACGGGACTGAGATCCATGACATTTCTAGAGGCTAGAAAGTTTTTAGTTTTTCTTATCCATGTATAAACAGCAGCATCCATGAAGGCTTTTCTGGCACAGAGGGTGCAGTACAAACACAGCACTGTGTAGGGTGTCTCATGGCAGGCTTTGTGCTTTGAAGCATCCAAGAAACTTGAACATTCTTGTGGGTCCCAAAGAAAAATAGCTCTTCAGGTCTTGTATTTTTCCCTACTTCTTCTCTGCTCCTAGTTGCACAGACATTGGAAATGATTTGAGAGTTTTAATGAAAATATTTTTAAATATGACTTTATTGTGTTGGTAAACCCTCCTGGTGTTTCCGAGTGATGACCAGACTGTAGCTTACTTTTTAAATTGTACAGTATATGGCAACATGCAGTGCCCATAAAATAGACTGCCGTGCTGTCGAGGGTGGTATTAAAATTGCGCATATGCATTGCTGGGAAGAGTGCTGCAGCCACACAGTGTCAGCGTTCTACTGCTGCAAGCAAACTGTGCTTTAGTGTTTCCACTGACATCATTTTAAAATGCACCTTTGAGCTCCTTTTACAGTCGGCTTCGCACAGAAGGCTCACAGCAGTAGGAGACAACAGATCATTAGTGATGGCATATTTGCTTGAATTGGAATGCTAGTGAATGTTGTTACTTTTATCCAGCTGTATGTTCCCCTAATAAACTATAATATTTAGGAAAAACAATAAAATTTATTTTAAAGCTGTTGCAATTATGCCTGATTCACAAAAGTTTCTTATGTTAACTTGGGACGGTTCTATTTCTTGCTGTTTGAAACATTGTGTAGTGCAGTATCTGTTGTGCCCAGGCTTGTTTGTGACAAGCGAAACAGTGAGTAAAGGGCATGGGGTGGGTGGGGGGCCTTTTGAAGGGGTAATAGTCCTGTCTGAAGGTTAGGCTCTTTCATCTCACCAGGGGAGTTTCTATGTGCCATCCGAAAACTGCCTGCAGCGGGCACACGCATGGCACCGCAGGCTCTGCCGACTACTCCTCGCAGCGCACCGAGGCCTGCGCTCCTACTACAGCGGCCTGATGAAGGAGGTGCCCCAGCTCATTCAGATGGACATGGGTAAAGGATGTTCGTCTTGCTGTGTGTCAACCAGTTGCACGTTCACAAAATTATGCAAAGTTTTGGTTCAGGAGGTGCCACAGTGGCACAGAGGGTAGCTCCAAGCTGGGTCTGAGTGTGGGTTTAAATCTCTCATTCTGTGTGGAGGTTGAAGGTCCTACCCGTGTTCATGATGGTTTATTTTCTCCCATGGCCCAATGACATATGTTTCATGTGGATTGATGACTTGGAATTGTCCTTTGTGTGTGGGTGTCTGTATGTGAGAGAGAGAGAGGAACAAAGAGCGCGACAGAGAGATTGCCCTCTCATAGAGAAACATCCCATCCATGAGGTACCTTTCCTGAGGCCTAACAATTACAGGACCATTGTGACCCTGCATTTAACAAGTGGTTATCAAAGCTTGGATGAATATATTTTTGGTTTAGGCTTTTCTGTTTTTTCACTGAAAATAGATGTCAACATTTTCTTTTAGATTATACTAACTTTTAAGAGCTTTTAAGTGTCTAGAATCAAAACCCTTTGTCCTCAGACAGATTTGCATGCAATGTCTTGATGAGCAGAACTAAGAATGACAATAATATTTGTATTTTTTATAGGAGAGATGCCAATAGAAGAGATGCTAACTGAGCTATCAATAGAGCTACAGGTTTGCACAATTAACAGTGACTTTGTGCTCTGACATCAGCTGAAAACCAGTCATTTTGCAAGATGGGACAAACTTATTTTGCATCCTAACATCATATGAAGTCCTATAAGAGGCCGTGTCCTGCAGCATGTGCCCAAGCTGTCTTCTTATCCCGCAGCTACAGAGCAGCCATGAGAAGGTAGTGGAGCAGATCAGCCGGGACCTGACGCAGCTGTGCTCCCAGCTCACAGCCCTTTGGAACCAGTTCCTGGAGGCTGTGGTGCCGCACGCTGGTGTCCTCACATATTTGACCCAGGAGCATCACATGTTACGGGTGAATCCAGCACCCTACACTTAGCAAAGCTTGCATTTATGTATATTTATTTAGCTGAGCCGTACAATCGTTTATCTATTTATACAGCTGGGCAAATTCTACTCTGTGCACCAGGGTCTATTATCAAAGGTACTACAGCAAGTGAAGGGGGTCTAAACCGGGTAGTTTGAGTGTAAGATGGTAGCTCTAGTCACTATGCCACCGGCTGTCCTCATCTATCATTTTTAACTCCTCAATTTCTTTTGCACAAGTTTGCACGAGTTCTTAGTCCTTACAATTGTATTCAACTGAATTATGAAATATTTTTGGCTAATTTATATTTCAGCAACTCATGTAAATTTCTTAATGCAGGTCAGACGGTTTTCAGAAGCTTACTTTTTCACAGAACACCCCAAAGAGTTGTCTTTGACTTTCCAAGAAGACTTGTGAGTTATTTTTCAACCCTACTAAACTGTACTGAAGTAATAACATTACACTAGGCTCATTCATGAGACGTCTGAAAATACCTTGCTGTTTCCCTGTAAGACCCAGAAAACCTTAAAATAAGTCAGCAATCATAAAATAAAAATCAACCAATGTATTTGTTTATAGTAAAGGAGAAATTAGGAGAAAACAGTACAGCCTTACATTTTAAGGAAAAAAGTTAAATGTCCTTACATCTGTTCCTATACCCCAGTATCCGAGTGTGATTGTTTCCTAGAAATGGCCTTAATACTGCAAACTTGAACGCTGAGAACTACTTCCATTATTTATTATGAAGAAAATTATGATTTGTTCCAAGTGCATCTGAGAAACCCTAATTCATTTCCCCAAAATATCCCTAACACTCTAAAATGCCTGCTTCAGTATGAAAAACAACACCGATTACCTAGTCACCAAACAGTTTGAGGTTATTGATATGGATTTGTGTGTTTACATGCAGTCACGATTTTATTTAGTATCATGCGTTATGTTTTGTTCCTTATATAAGTGCTGTAGTAGTAGCAACAAACTTTGATGGTCAAATTAATGTAAAAAATACAAATGAAAACAACTTAAAAGTGATAAAAGCGGTAAAAGGTACCTGCCATAATGGACTGTTCCTGTGGTGAACTGTTACTGGAGGATTTTTTTCTCACTTCATGGAAGTGAATGGCTTCTTAGAACGGAACATGTTTGACTGCCTTGTGCAGTCCCTTGCATCTCTTTAGCCTGAGGTGGGGGTTTGGGAGAGCATTCTGGGGAAAGACTAGATAACACAATGACGGATGCAGGATTGTTGTTATTGGAGGATTAGTAACTGCTGGATACTTTTCTTTTTTTTTTTGCACTTGGGACATCAAAAGTTGAAGGTTGTGATAACTTAGCTGATGAAATCATCGGCAGAGGATGAATAAAATTCAGAATGGAAGTCTGTTTTCCTTCTCATTGGATTCTGTCTTGTAACTCTCGATGCGAGAGTACCCCTGATGGCATTTTTACGTTTGATGCTCCTACTCATATCATTGTCATTCTCCATCAAAAAAGAAGTCAGTGATTCTGATTTGTCTAAAACCCTCTTCAGATGTTTGCTATCTAATTTTTGTTGCTCTTCCCCCTCTGCTTCCTGTTCATAGTGGTGATGAACACTGAGTTGAATGAGATCTTCAGTTTTCAGTTCTTCAGCATGAAATTCCAAGAACTCTTCAATATCATCATTATCATATCTGCTTATGCCAGCCTCCTTTGAGCCACAATTTTCCTCCTTTGAAACTGGCAACAAATGTCAGAAGCAGACTCTTTCATACTTTCTTTCATTCTTTCATTGACATTGAAAATTTGTTTTGCACTTTACATTCATTCAATGATTTTTTTTTTTTTTTTTTTTTTTTTTTTAAATTTTTTAGNCATTCATTCAATGATTTTTTTTTTTTTTTTTTTTTTTTTTTTAAAGTATTCAGGGAAACTTGCTGCAGCCTCAGTGTCAGCCGAAACTGAATCACCGCTTACTTTCTCGTCATTTAGGATTGTACAGATTTTAAAACATGTCAAACCATCCTCTCCTCCAGGATCTTTAATATCAGCAGAGCCTTTTCCTTTATGATAGTAATGCTTGAGGGTGCATCACAGTCACTTTGTCCGTCCATCCATCCACTGAACATGGCACTTTTTAATTAGAAAAATAAAAATAAAAAATCAGCCCTAGCTTTTGCCGCACAGTGCAGCTTAACCACCTCCAATCACAGCTTTATATATTTTTTTTAATCTGCTCCTGCATTTTGTTTATAGTACTTACATTCGACAAAGACATGCATTGCCCAGCGCATGTGCTTTATGGGCTCACCTCTGTCAGTTTTCTGCCAACTTTTCTTTCGATGGTATCTTCTTTTCTAGGTCTCTTTCTTCCATTCTTCTCTATTTTTGCAAAAAACTTTTTGACCTTCTTTGGACTCATAATGACAGATTCAAGTAATGCAGTATTCACAAATAAAATCATGTAACTGCAAACTGTGACTGAGAACGTAGATGCTGGGCTCAGCATTGTCACCTTGCTTTGCATTCTTGCTTACATGCATTTCAAATATTTCTCTGATGTGCTTCAGCTTTGCTCGGATAGTACCTGTTGTGCCTTTTTGACTTTTCACATCCACCCAGGGCCCCCACACTCCTGTCATAATGCTGTGTATCCACTTTATGTAGAATGCCCATTATGTAACACCTGCCAGGTGCAGGCAGATACACACACACACACACACACACACACACACACACACACACACACACACACACACGCACACACACACACACACAGTGAATAATTTTACAATTTATGTTTTTTACATACCTGGATGAAATTGTGATGTTGCTTCTTTTTTTGCAGACTTTGTTTTGGCCTGAAATGTGTTTTATCAAGCAGATTGACACACGAATTGAGTAACAGCATTAAAAATCAACTTACGATCTAATGAAAACACCTAAATTCTGACCACACAAATCGATGGGTACCTGTATAACGCTCATATCGGGAATCCAGAAATCGGGAGCTTGAATACTGGGGCATAGGTGCATTTCAATTATAGACTAAGATGCACAATGGTGAGGAAGCAGAGAGTGGAAAATTGGGCTGTGGCCCAAGTTGAACAGATATATACGCCGATGTTTTCTACTACAACACGCATGATTCAAAAAACTTTGCAGATGTGATGAAATAAAAATAAGTTTTTTAAACATTATTTTATATATAACTTCACAAAACTGTAGATAATGCATGCAATGTTTTGTAGCAAAGTCGCTGAGAAAGCAGATAGGTATAAATAAGGGATACTGACTGCTGCTTACACTCTTCAGGATCACAAGACACGCGCAGATTGCTGTTGAGACCCGCAGTTCGGAATACCTAACCCGAATGCCACCCCTTCCTGTAGAGTGCCTAGACATTGATGGGGATTGGAGCAGTTTACCCATCATCTTCGAGGACAGATATGTTGACTTTCCTAATCTAGGTTGGTGTATGTGTTCTTTGCATAAACTAAATCACAAAAATAATTAATGTTTTTCTTGTGATCTTGATTTTACATAAAGGCCACTCTCATTTTCAAGATGGGATTTAATGGAACTGAATAAATTCTGTTTATTCTTACAATAGTAGACCACAATACAGTGGTGGATTTCATCTCGCCGAGTACATCTAATGTCCCAGCCTCCGCTGCCTGTGATGAACCGGCTTCTTCAGACTCCCTCATTGCAGCTGCTGCACCTTCCAGTCTTGTTGAGGGCCAGGACTCCGCTACACCAGCAATAAAGCTGTGTCAGCCTAACAATGTAGACCAGCCTTTGACTGGACAGCAGAGTGAAAGTAACAATGGCTGTGAAGAGGCCAACGATTCTGAAGGCGGGAGTGTCTCTGATCATGAGGAGGGATCCTCCCTGGGCCCAACCACTGCTGATGTGGAATACAACTCTATTGCAGGCATCAAGTACATTGAAGTCAGGCCAAGTGATGCAGATCCTTACAGAGGAGCTGCTGTGTTAATAGTGGCATCAAACAACAGTGTCAACAACGAATTCAGTAACTGTAGCAGCAAAGACCCATCTGAACTGCATGACTTAAAGCACGATGAATTTGGGAGCAACATTTTGATAAAAATTCAAGAAAATAACAATGGAAAAAATAGTGGAGAGGTGTCACAAGGTGGTGTTCTGGAGAGTGGAAATCCACACCCAACTACTCAACAGACTGATCAGGGTTTGCCTGATGATGATGAAGACTTGCTGCAAACCACATTGTCTACCTCAGACAGCCCTCCCCTTGAGTGCCAGATGGCTGCACACTCCCCCACGGACATGCCAAGGGAAGATCTCCTCCAAGCTGAGAGCATATACAGGAGGCGCAGCATTGTGGGCTCCAAAACCATGAAGAGGTCTTCTTCTGTCATCTCTGACTCAGGGATTGAGAGCGAGCCCAGCTCTGTGGCATGGCCCGATGTGCGGGCGCGTCCAGTCGACTTCTCCAGTGAGCGCGACATCCTGCAGCACCTGGTGCGGCGGCATGCAGTCCACTGTAGCTCACTGGATGGTTTTCAGACAGAGAGCAATACCAGCCTGCCCAGTGGCATCCAGGCCTCCCTCACTTCTATTAGCTCCCTGCCCTACGAAGAGGAGCAGGACATGGAGCTTAGTAAGTTGACCAAGTCTGTCTCGGCACCTCAGATCAGCAGTCCTGAGGACACAGAGGAAGACCAAGAGCCGGTCAAGTTAGAACCAGATGAGGAAAGTGAGGGTATGAGTGGCTACGTGCAAGAAGAGACATACGTGGCCCTTCCAGGAGATGCTGTTAGACCCATTGATCCTTCAGCTGAGGGTAGGTCTTTTCTGGAGGATATTCTTGGAAGGGATCTGTCAGACAGCATCTTATTTGACAAGGGCATCACCATGTTCCAGCAGGGTGCTGTGCCATGCCTAGACAGCTACGAGGGTTCCAAAAATACTAATGATTCTGACAAACGAGATTTAGCAGGAAACCCACCTGAGGAAGCTGTGTCAAGCGGAGTTCCAGAAGTTCTGCTTTTTCAGCATTTTGTTGAGGATCACACTCTTGATAATTCAGCTTTTGTCAGAATAGCTGGGGACCCAGAACCTTGTCACCTGGGCAGTATGTTAAACTTGCAAGGTCCCCAGGAACCAGTCTCTGAGCAGTATGCAATGAAGGAGGATGATCAAAGTTTCCAACAAATTCAGCTCAGCGATCAGGTTGAGATAGATGGAGGTCTAAACCACCAGCTGACCCCAGTGCAGGCAAACCCTACATCCCCGCTGGGGGCTGTAGCCGATGGAAAGGAGCCTCAGACCTTCGAAAACCAGGGCAAACCTGCGAAAGCCGCCAGTTTGGGCCTGGCATTTGTCAACAAGAAAGTGGTGGAGGTGGTGAACATGTCTGTTTCGTGTGCACCAACGTGCCTGCCCTTCTCTTCTGTACTACGCGACTCACCATCTGTGAGTGGACTCTCGACACGGCAGGCTGCTTCCCCCATCACACACCAGCCGCTGGGCTCCTTCGGTCTCGTCTCCTCTTCCTCTTTCTGTGGTGATGAGGAGACCAACGAGAGAATGATCAGGTGAGTTCTCTCTTGCACTCAGGAATAGTTTTTAAAAGAAACTTGAGATGAACACAGGTAAGAGTTTTAACAAAAGTTTTTCTTTTTTTGCCCCATCAATTTCATCCTAATTTTAACATCTGATTTGTATCAAATGTTCTCTTTGGTCTCACCATAGCTGCCTGGCAGTAGTAAACAGCGGATGTTTGCTCCTCTGAGTCACATCTCTTTTGAGCTGCGGCCCGTTTCGTAACTCAGAACAAATGGTTCCTTACAGGAACACTGAGTGGACTGGAGAAACGGTAAAAATTGTACAGGTGCCCAGAGGTGCCTCTGCTACCTGAACAAAGCCTGACAGGGTCCAGCAAAGTATACGTTTCTGGGTCAGGTTAAGGTTAATTTTTCTTGTACAATGTTGAGTTTGGGCCAGGTTTGGGTTTGTTTCCTACTAAATGAAAATTAATTAATAATACATTTATTTTTGTTAGGAATTAGTACCTAATTTTCCTCCCATGTGTGCGTATTTGCTCACTCGCTCACCTGTGTGTAACAGCCCAAATAGCTGGCTGTTCCCAGTGGAAGAAATAAAATGAAAGCTCACAAAAGGAAAACTACTCATAGTGCCAGATAAGTCAGGGATGGCTTTGTTGCGGAACCCTTATGACCTAGCGTTAACAAAAGATAAAAAGCTCACTGGTCACATCTTCCCTTCAGCAACATGTGGACTGTATAGATATGCTGCCGTTTACTGTCCCATGCAGACATGAAGCCTATTAAAGTATGATAATTTTATGAAAGATAATCAGATGTACAACAATGTATAATAAATACTTGCGTGTTGGTGTGTCAGCTCACGCCATGACATGAAAGGCAGCTAAAACCATTAAAGCCTGTATGCATATTCTCTTTCCTTATAGTGATAGCTTTTTAGTAGACCTATTATGGTTATCAGCTATTCCTTGCTTTGAAAAGTATTACAGGCTTATAAAATGCCAGCTTTAGCACCCAGCACTTCCTATCAACCCAAGCGCACAGCAGCCAAGCAAAGTGTTGTAAAACCACATCTGTGAGAATACATCTCCACGCGTGCATGTGTTCATTCCCTCTGAGAGGAGAATGGTCAGTTTTGGGTTTGGGTTTCAAATTTGGCAGGACCATTTGGGCTCAGTTGAGTTGAGTTTTACGGTCTTGGATCTGGGCCAAGTATGGACTTCAGTTTCATGCTCGTGCAAACCTTTACTCGTGCCCCATAAGTCACCTCACTTCTTGTAACCATCAATAATAAGTAAGTACAAGTGCAACAATGACGTATTTTCTGTCGCTACAATGACAAGCAGGTGCCTTGCAGTTCAAAGACCGAGGTTTAAAGCCCATCAGCTGCTGTAGTACACTTGAGGAAAGTACTAATGCTAAATTCCTCCAGCAAAAATTACACTGATGCATAAATGTAAATCCCTGTAACTCGCTTATTAGCTGAATGGAAAAAATAATGTGAAAAAAGTAAATTCATTTTGAGGTGAATTTGCTGGGAGGCTCTCTGTCATTTCTATGGTTTTATACATGTGTACGTAACAGAAAAATGATATGCTCCGTACCATAAAATTCATAAAATTAGGTAAATCTAACTTCAGGTGACAAGCAACGCATAACGGATTCCACTATGTCATTATTTATTGCCAATATCCAGGAGCCATATGTGAACAACTAAGTACGCCCTATGATTCAGTAGCTTGTAGAACCACCTTTAGCAACAATAATTTAAAGTAATAGTTTTCTGCATGACTTTATCAGTTTCTCACCTCTTTATTCAGGAATTTTAGGCCTTTTTCTTTGCAATATTGCTCCACTTCTTTGATGTTTGAAGGCATTTGTTTGCACAGTTCTGTTTAGATCACACCACAACATCTCGGTGGGATTGAAGGCTGGACATTGACTTAGCTATTCCAAGGTGGTGATATACTGTGTTTGGTTTTTGCCAAACATTGTCTTGTGCATTATGACCAAACATCATTACTTTGGTCACATCTGTCAAAGGACATTTTCCAGAATTCTTGTGCTTTCTTTACATGCAGCTCTGCAAACCTAAGCCATTCTATCATGTTCTTTTTGGGGAGAACGGTCTTTCTCTTGGCTACCTTTTTACAAAGGTAGATCGCTAGATGTGGCTTTTGGGTTCTTTGCGGTTTCTCTGAGCATTATGTGGTCTGACCTCGAGGTGAATTTGCCGCGATGCCTGCTCCTGGGAAGATTGGCAACTGTCTTGAATGTTCTCTTTTTGTAAGTAATCCTTCTCACTGTAGAATGATGGATTGCAGATTGCTAGGAAATGGCCTTATAGACTCTTGCTAGAAAGATGAGCAGCAACAGTTGCACAACCACTGAATTAAAACTTACTTATTCACATCACTGTAAATATAAAGTCTGCTGAGTTGTGTGGTTGCTAAATGGCAGATACAAATAACTGTTTGACCAAGTTGGACTGCGAGTGTGAGTGTTTGGGTCCACAAATGGAGAAAAACCAAACAGAAATGATAACACAGTTCCATGTAGTTCTAGGAGTACCATCTCTATAGAAAGATCCCTCTGATGCCCAGACAGGCTCGCAAGATCCATGGGGAAATGGGACTATGGTGAGTTTTGGGCCACTTGTACATGATGTTGAGGGAGCTTGTGCAGAGGCACCCTGAGATGCCACCGCCAGTGAAATGCAGCGTCAACCATCCCTCCATCTTTGGTGTAAAACCCTGAGGAGGAACTGTTTTCCTACTGAGTGGCTCAAATGCTTTGAAATTTCACTTTGTTGTAGGGTTGGGTTATTTCAATGATCAGAATATTTTGGCTTTTTTGAAATTGGGTCTGCCAAAAGCCGTCAAACACCTAGATCCAAAACAGACTTTCTTTCACATTGCATGAAAGAAAAGTGTGAAAATGAAATTGCTACTGAAGTGTAAAAGAACTGTGACCTTTAAACGACCATCTACCACACCACTGCAGTTTCTACAAGGCCAAAGAGGATCTGATGGCTGAACTGAAGTTCCGGGCCACTTTGTACAGCGACCTTCCTCAGTTGGCCTCTGATCTGCCCTACTTCCCCCCGGAGGAGGATGAAGACGAACCTGAAGATGGTATCCACTTAGTCATCTGTGTCCATGGCCTGGATGGTCAGTATTATGTGCAGTTAAGAAACATAATGTAAAATCACTGACATTTCCGTGGTAATTTCTTACTTTGTATTTAAATAAAGGGGCTTTACACATTGTGGTCCTTTCACGATTGCGGCGAAGCATATACACTGGCTCCTTGTGTTATGAACAATCTTTGTACACTTTTTCAAGATTCACACTTTTTCCCCAGTTTATTTCCATTTCTTTAATTTTTCTTCACTGCTTCTAAATTCTGAAATGTCTGTTTGCAGCACAATGATTGCAACTAGTGCCAGCAGATGCCAGGAAAATGTACCCACCCAAAATTGGGTTATAAGACTTACTTTCAAGGTGTTTAGAGCCTGTATCTGGTGTTTGTGCGTCTGAGAAGCATTAGTCTTGCCTGATTAGTGTAATATTGTCGGTGATACTAAAAGCAAGTGAATGAAGGTAAAATAGCGGTAAGTGAAGTTAGCGGACCGTCACATGTGCCTATGGGATGAACTGGTTAGCAATATACATTGAATAGGTGTTTGTGAAGTTGCCTATCTGTATTCTCAGTCATTTTAAATTTGTGTTCATTTTATGAGGCAGCAAGTACTTAATGCATCCAGTTTTCCCTGAGTTTAACCTACGTATAAATTGAGAAACATCTGTATTAATTAACTTTCAGGGCTTTTCACTTTGGCGGAAACATGACTAACATGGAAAACAAGTTACAAGCAGCATTTCAGGGTCAATTTTGTTTGTAAGTGGAGGAGCCGATATGTGTGGTGAATGACCTCCACACAATTATATATACACGTTGCTCATTTGTGGTTGTTGCTGCTCTGACTTTGAAAAGAACCGTGACGACTTTTATACCCCCCCAAATACCTGACAGGAAACAGTGCAGATTTACGCCTGGTGAAGACCTTCATTGAGTTAGGCCTGCCTGGATCTAGACTGGACTTCTTGATGTCGGAGCGAAACCAGGTAATCTGATGTGATGGCACCTGTGAAATGGTACGTCTTGCACAGGTACTGCACAGTGCCCTGTTCACGCTTGACGTCATGTTCACCACATCACTGCTCGCAGCGTAACTCCCACTTTATGAGCTCCAGACATCTCGTTGATTTACGTGCCTTTTTGTCTGATTTTTATCTCTTGCAGACAGACACCTTTGCTGATTTTGACACAATGACGGACAGGCTGCTCGATGAAATCATTCAGCACATTCAGCTTTATAACTTGACCATAGGGAGAATAAGGTTAGAACATATCTGTTACATGTGTTACAGGTATGAAAAGCAGCGAGCACTAGGTGGCACTATTGAGCTTCAGCACAAATTTGTTGAAAAGCCATGAAACGTCACTGAATCAGAGGCAGTAACACCAACACAATAGAAAATCTTGTAAACGAAATATTTGTCTGTACTGCATGGCTGGCACAATGCTATACGTTACTAGAAGAGACCAGAAATGTTTGTAACCCAAAGAAAACAAAACATTCAGAAAAAAATGTAATATGTAATACAAATAGAAATGTAATGCTTGCTAACTCTAGATTAGTGGATGCAATCTGTTTTGCACAATCTGTGTTGCAGACAGTTTAAAATCAGGTCCCATCTGAAAGGCAATTACAGCAGGCAGCAACAGCTCACATTAGACCGCCTTTATGTTTGTTATGGTGAGGCGTAATGAAAAAATTGCCCTTCAAACATCTGTAGAAGGATCCAGGGAGGCTGCAATGTGTGAAAATGGTTTTAAGATTATACTCAAATGCAGTGATGCAATAAATCAGGCATAAGTCAAATGGAACAGGATTATAGCAGCTTGGAAATTAAGAAAACGTGTAGATTGTTGAGCAGACTTTTTACATTAGTAAAGTATTTTCCCATTGTAAAGTTTCTGTCTGTCAATATTCTCCCCGCAGTTTCATCGGCCACTCTCTAGGAAACGTGATTATCCGCTCAGTGCTGACCAGACCACGCTTCCGCTGCTACCTGTGTAAGCTGCACACCTTCCTGTCGCTGTCCGGCCCGCACCTCGGCACCCTGTACAACAACAGCACCCTGGTCAGCACGGGTACGGCCCGATTCAGCTTTACGCGCCGTGGTAATAAAACGTCCGGCTTTGTGCCTCTTCTCAACTTGCGTCCATTCGTTTTTTAGGGCTGTGGTTGATGCAGAAACTGAAGAAGTCCGGATCGCTGCTGCAGCTCACGTTTCGGGATCACACGGACCCGCGGAAAACGTTCCTGTATCTGCTTAGCCAGAAACCAGGTTAGGGGGGTGCTTAGAGTCTCTTGTCGCGCCTGCAGGAAAGCGACTGGTTCAAAAAATGCCAAATCAAATATTCATGGGATTTTGGCTTATCGTTGTTTCCTTTTCTCAACTCACGCTCGCTTGCAACAATCTGCATAATTTCTTGACGTGAAAAAGCGAACAAACCCTATTTGTCGGCGACGGGAATAGATAACGTTGTGTTGCAGCGTTAGGCTGCCAAAGCCCTCAGAAATGTGTTGTTTCAGACGCTTGCAATGGAAGAAACAAAGTGCTTTTCTCCTGCTTCAGGGCTTCAGTACTTCAAGAATGTGGTGCTTGTGGCCTCACCCCAAGATCGCTACGTTCCCTTCCATTCTGCGCGGATAGAGATGTGCAGGACGGCTCTCAAAGACAGGACCACAGGTACGGCCCACTGATGGCAGAGCTGCCCTTTCACCTTTCACTATGGCCTTCCTCGAAACACCGATTTATTTGCTCACTGTATGTGTTTTTTCCCCACTCTGCCTCTCTGGATGAACAGCCTGCAAAATAGATGGCTGGTTGTTTTAGACACCAAAGTAGGGTTATGAAACGATTGACAAGTAAGATATTTTTATTCTGTTCAAGGTGAGACTTGTATACTGACTTTTGCAGGGTCAGACATTGTCCTTCACTGAATTCTATTCTTGACCTTATTTTGTACTGTGGTAATGTGGTGTTACCTGTTAATGCACACTTTTCCCCTGTTAACCATACTAACTGATTATAGTTTGTTCTAATCCCATCCAAAGTTCGCCCCCAAAACCACAATACATAATGCCTAATATAAGGGAAAACTTGTGTATCAAATTGAAATACAAAGAGTATCAAAAACAACATGATATGTAAAGCAAATTAAAAAACTGGTGTCATAAAGTAAACTTATGCACAGTGTGCAAGGACTGGTTTGAGGAAGATGAAGGAGGTGGCGTCAGGTGCAGGTGGTGGAGGAGACTATGACGGAGAGGGTTGCCCCTACAGCCCCCGATTGTATTTGATCTGTCATAAAACACACAGTTGGTACTGTGCTTTTAAATAAACCCAATGCAAGATATGTGTCCTTCTCCACACTCTAACACTCTAACATTCACACTCTGGCACACGTGTTGTCTTCTCCACATTAGTTAACCTTTTGTGTTTTTTCAGAAATACAGCACTATAATAATTAAAATTATAACCCGATAATGAAGCCAAAGGCTGCAAAACAGGATGCAGACATGATCGGGTGGAAATGCAAGGGAGACTGCAGGACCACAGCTGAGGGAGTGGGTACCCTATTCCCACAATGCAGTGCGTCTCAACCTCTCTCAACGCAGCTGCTTTTTGCAGCTTTCAAATGCAGTGTCAGTTTTTTGTGCCAGACCTAATGTCACTGGCCTGGACTGGATGTCACAGACCGGACGAATGAAAATACGCGCAGATTAATGATAAACTGGCATTAATAGTAGGCAAGCAGACACGTGAGAAACCAGACACCAGGAGGCTTAATATGGGAGATGAGTAATTGCAACCTTACAATGGAGTTTTCGGGAAAAAGGGGAACTGGGTTTTGTAATAATGCACAGGGAATAAAGTAATTTTATTTTATTTGTACAGGCTATTAAGCTGGAGCGGTTGCAGGAAAGCATTAAGTAGAAAATGCTGCGTTTTAAGTACTCAGCATGTTTTAATGGAGCATTGTTGTGGGCAGAAGCAGAGCTGTGGCATGTCATATTTTAGAGTAATGCTTTTGTCCAGAGTCCACAGTGTATTCTGTGTCGTGTATTCTTTTGTGGTTGTTGCGGACAAAGGAAAGAGTGTTTGGAGCGTCTGCTTGTCCCTCCTGAAGATAACAATAGCGTACAGTAGCTGCCCTTCCAGAGTGTTCGCAGGATTAAATCCACACTAATCCTCTTGCAGACAAAATAAGTTTGCGAGCCGCAGCGTGATGGGTTTGCATTTCCCCTCCTCTCCAGGTCCCGTGTACATGGAGATGATCAACAACCTGCTCCGTCCACTGGTGGACGCAAAGGAGTGCCGCCTCATCCGCCAGAATGTGTTCCACGCTCTTCCCAACACGGCCAACACGCTGATCGGCCGAGCCGCTCACATCGCGGTGCTGGACTCTGAGCTCTTCCTGGAGAAGTTCTTTCTAGTCGCCGGGCTGGACTACTTCAAGTAGTGGTTTCGGTGCCTGTAGCCGACAGGGGAAGGAACGAGGAGCATTGGGGGTTTGCAAATCAACCCTGCTGTATATCTATAGACATGCACTTACGTTTATAAGAGTTCAGTTATTGCTGTAAAGAAAGCACTAGAACGGACGACTGGAAATTTACTTGAAGGACAAACTACAAAAGCTTTTAAAATAGTTAATTTTTGTTTATTTCCTCAAGAAAACAATTTTGTAAACCGTAGAGATGCTTTAAAGCCCACAGATTAGAAGTAATCTGTGAAGATATTTTACTGTAAAATACTGGTTAACTTTCTTTGAAAGGGAAGAATAGTTAAATGTGCTTGGCAAGCATTTATTTTTTGACGCCGTCTGAAAGCTCGCGTGTGTCGTGCAGTGATTCTGTACTCTACTGAAAGCAGCCACATACAGTAACCGATAACATTAGTAATGGTACAAACGCTCATTTACCCTCCGTATGTCATTTATTTGCAGATAATACATAGTAAAGTATCTGAGTGCTACAAAAATTGTATCATGTATTTAGGTGTTATTAATGTTTCTATTGCGACAGCATTGACCTGTAAATGCCTTGATTTTTTTTTTTTAAAGGCATAACATTGCACTCATATGTTCTCTTAATGTAAAAATATGTAAAATTTCATAATGCCGCAAATATTGTACGACTCACTTCATACTTTACAAAGATCAGTATGAGAACATTACTCGTCGATTTTATAAAAAGCAACATTGCAGAGTATTTTATTATCTCTTCAGCTGTTTTCACTGAAACTTTACTGTAATGTGACCATTCAGTGAGTCGATGCCTCGTTGTTTTTGCAGCTGCAGTTTAAGGAAATTTATTTGAAACATCGCATTCATCCTTCTGCTTTCCTCACGTATTCGCCGTGCTTTTTAACAGCAGTTATTTAATTGTACGCCATTTGATTGTGTTTAACTTGTACGTGTCCGAAAGAGACGTACCGTAGCAGTGAAGACCACTCTGATCAAACACGTTTACATTTTTATACTAAAAGCAGTCAGTCGTCGCGTTATTAACAACAGTAGTCTTGCACATTAGACTTTGAAGAACAGGTATTGATTTCCTTTTCAGAAGGAGAGCTGTGTTAATTGTTGCCCCATCTGCTGTTAAATCGCCATCTATCCCATTTTGCCGTCCGCATTGTCGGTTTCCGTATGAGTTTCACGTGTTTTTTCCTTTGGGGAACGTAGCCCGCAAGCTCCTTTAAGTCGTCTCATCTTTGCGCTGTCCTTGAAAAACGGAAAGGGTGACGCGTCAAAGTGCTCTTTGTACTTATATGGTTCCCTTTGTTTGCTCGAATCCCGCATTGTAAGCAACGTGTCACCATGACTGACTTTAATTAAATGACTCCCTTTAGGATCAAGAATCAGTTACAGGCCACTTTTCACTATGTAAGCAATCTTTGAACTGCAAGGCATCATGGGTCATTTCACATTGATTGCCAGCGCGGGGCGTGCGGGCGTGTTTTTTTTTTTTTTTTTTTTTTTTTTTTTTGCTAGGCTCTGTTTTTTCTAAAAGGGTGATCCGTTTGACCCGATGCCAAGACATTATAANTTTTTTTTTTTTTTTTTTTTTTTTTTTTTTTTTTGTCTTGCTAGGCTCTGTTTTCTCTAAAAGGGTGATCCGTTTGACCCGATGCCAAGACATTATAAGGACAGCGGTTGCTAAATGGAGGAAGCCGTAACCACGCGCCCAGTGACCCGCTCGGCAAGCTGGGTGACAAATTTAAATTTATAACAAAACACTTTGCTTTCTTAGGTTTGATGACATGTCACTAAATAAGCTTTTTAACTAATGCTGCAGAAACTGCATGTTTTACATTGAAAAGAACTATCTGTAGAAGACAGGGCGTATAGGTGATTCCATCTTTTACACGTTGTATTTTTTACAGTGTGCAAGTAATTGACTCATCGGTGTCGCTTTGTGTCAACTGAATGTAAAATTATATGGAAAAAATGTACAAAGTATTTATGAAGCTTTTACCACTAAGGATTAACAGCAATGTGCTTTAAAACAACTATGTACATTTAAAGTGTTGAATTCTTGACAGTTTCCTTACAGAATACTCTTGGTGCTGTTTCCAAGAAAGGATTCTTGTTCTCTTTGTAGAGGAACTCTCTCCTCCTGGCCTACAATGAATCAACCGGCTATCCTGGTTATATCAAGTCCAGTCTTCACCTTATTTTATGCTACACACTTTCCCAGATGCCAGCTTCTAATGTCAACTGTTGCCATCGTTTCACATTTGTTTTCCACTATCTTACTTCATATGTGTATTGATGTATTTTAACCAGGCAGCTTGTTATAAAATGCACTGTTTATGAAGTAAGATATAATATTAATTGTAGTACTATTTGTCTGCTACTAAGTATTGTGTTGACATTTGGGACACAATCCTTAAATGTAAATTTATTCATGAATGTAAAAAAGGATAAAATGTTTCGAATTCACTGTGAGATGGTAAATGTATTCACTTATTTATTTTGTTTATAGTCTATCTATTTAGAAATCCATCTGTGCCAATATTATTCAACTATTTTTCTATGTTTGCTTACTGTACGTGTTTCTTGTTGTAACTTGTCCCCAAAACATGAAGATTATATATATATATATATATATATATATATATATGTATGTATGTATATATATATAAAGTATAATAACTGGATATATGAATATATTATAATAAAAGCATAAAAGTTCCCATTTTAATTTTTCTGGATTCTCATTTTATGAATATGGCAAACATTAGCATTCTTAAAATGAATAGGTTTCAGTGGAGTAAAATAATATGACGCAGGAATTGCCTGAAATCACCTGGTCCACTCTAGATAACGTGCAGAAATATTCGTTGTGATATCATATTGACTGCATTACGATGTATTCCATTTACATTAATGGACATTTCCTTCCTAACAGGAGCTATTTTTGGGATTCCTGTTTCCCACACCGTGGGGACGGGCAGGGCGGCACAGTAATATGTTACCTGTTGTAAGCGGAGACACGAGCAGCTTCTGCTTCTTCTTCTGTACAGACATCTTACAAACACCGGATCGGCAACACGTATGCCAGTCACCACACCAAATGAGAGCCGTATTACTTTTGTTAGAGACGGAATAAAAATTTTTAGTTGTTTCACACTGTTGCATTCAATTTTGTAAAATCTTTGTGGAGCCAAAGCCACGGCCCAGTTCTGAGGGGGAAAAAATCACGGAATGGCCAGTGTGTATCGAAAGCTTAAAAGGATAAGTGTTTCCAGTTGGTTGAATGGACATTTGAGTTATTGAGAATTTTTTTACATGATTTTATAAACTGCGATGGACTGACCTACAGCGTACAACCCTGACTAGCGTAGCACCCTGAGTGTCCAGGACAGGCTCTGGACCACCACTTGAGGCTCACTTGGATGAGCAGCTACGGATAGTGAGTTGGTGCTTTTATGAATCGATATTTTTAAATTCATTCACGTGAAATTAGAAATATCCACGAAAATTGGTGTGTTTAAAGGCCTATGTATTTTTTTCCCTTGCATTCCTGTGGGTCATGAAGAAGTTCCAATACAATAGTTTGACTGCTTAATCATTTGAGATGAAAAGGCAGAAAACCTTCACAATAGTGTGAACGTAATGGTGAGCCATTCGTGGGCCGTTTTCTAGCTAATCATTTCTCGCTAAAGGCGTAAGAAGAGCCAGGCCAACGCATCTGTTTCATATGTGCCCAGTTTTGTGGCAGAGGGGGGCCACGTGGACACAAAGCCTGACTGAGGCCTTTCCAGCAAAAATAGACACAAAATGGAAAAGGTCTCAATACCAAAAACACAGCAACACTTCAATTATTTATATTTCTCCTTACCAGTCTTTCTCCCAGGTCTCGCTGTTTTCAGAGAGTGTTTTGAATGTGTGGAGGACAGGCGGCTCTCATTCATGGGGAAACAGACAAGCAGCTGTTGCTGCAAAGACATTTATCAAAATGCAAATTTTATCATTTACTCCATCATGTTTGGGTCTTGAAATTTCCCAGTGACTTCACATGCCCTACAAATACTGCATAATTTGATGAGTAAATCTTTGCTTGAATGATTTTGTTTTTCTTTCATTTTTATTGAATGCAAACTCCCACCCCATCTTTCCCGGTACTCCCTTTATTTCGCCAGAGTGATCTAGGTGTCCGCACTCAAATGGGAAGATCAATTTTCATGAAATTCCTCTCCTTTGGTTTTCGCTACTATTTGTCATGTTTGTTGCATATTTTAAGGAATATGTTCTATAGATATGACCTTCATTTAGCTTCGCATGACCCCCAGAATCGTTTCATAAAAATCACTGGCCTAATATGTATAAACTACAATGAATTCGAAAAAAATCACGCTAAACGAATAAATATTAATATATTACTCATTCTCGAAAAACATGTTACGGGTGCTGCTGGCTTACTAACTATTTAGGTAACCAGAATGTTAGTGTCGACAATGGAAATTGAATATCACTTTATTAGCCAAGATGGACAGCATTTGACCAGATGCAGTTAACTAGCTATATACTCTGTATTCAAACCACAAAGCTACTGTCTAACCTCCATGTCGGGTTAGATAACTGTCAAATCAGCTAAACTCACATCCATGAAATGTAACTAATCCTGCGGGATTTTACCTTTCCTTGGATTTTGGACTTTTCGTTTGTCAGTCATTTGTTACTTTATGTGTTGGTTTTCTTACTATAGAACAGTCAATAGCAAGCTGGTGAGAGCCTTGAACCCTGCAGTATAAGGACATAAGTTTGAATCCTTGGTCATAAAGTTACCCTGCTATATAAATGGGTGAATTATTAAGTAGCTTAATATACAAACCTAACATTGTAAATCACCATGAACAAAGGTGTCAGCTAAATCATAATAAATAATAACGTGCTCTTCTGTGGATTAGTGTAAATGACAATATCTGATGAAAAGATTAGCTAAAACTGCATGTTGTAGACGTCAGTATTTTTAGTTTATAATACTTAATGGTTTCATTTGAATCAAAATGACTTGACTACTTGAATAGTTTTTTTTTTTTTTTTTAATTTTAGTCCAGTAAATTAGAAAAAAGAAGAATGACGGCGCAGTGTCCTCCACGTGTCCCAGTGAGCCGGTGGCAAAGCCAAGCGGCGTCAACATCGGGGAGCTCAGTCGGTGTGTCAACAGTTGTTTGTTTTCACTGTCAACCTGGCAGCTTGAGGACAGACCCTTGCGCCTCCGCTGAATTACACCAGCTAATAATGCGCAAACAAGAGCGGGATGCTATTAACTGCCCGCAGTGTCATTTTCAGACTCCCCTTGTCCGCAGGATGGCACCAAGCAGCCGGCACCTCCGGAGTGCTTGTTAAAAGCAAGCCCAACACACTCTGAACAGACCACTGTGATGGATTGTGGGACATGGGTTTCCATGAAAATTGCCCCACTGGGGAGAGAACTAATGACCACAAAGAAGAGGGTGATTCGGGGAGTCTGGGGGATGGTGCTCGCAGCAGGAGCACATTGGTTCCTGTCAAGGTCGTGTTTTCATTATACGGTGTCAGTGAAAATCTGCTCCCGACTGTGTGTGAGATTACCACCCGGTACCTGAGCACCGCTGGTTCGCCAAAAAGTGTCATCGCTACGTTACATGACACTGCAACCCTGTGATTCTATTCACATGTTTCTCTGATTTACCGCAGTAAATAGCTGCACAGGTTTTATCTGATTTACTTGGGTACTTGACAAAAAAAGGGGAGAGGAATAAGCACGATTTATTAAATTCACAACCTGCTACACATCAGTTATTAAATGGGCTATAGAGGGTGACACTCTTTTTTTGCAATGCTTTTCGAACTCAAAAAAGTGTCCCTCTCCGTTTATCTATATACCTATAGAAATTCAATTGTTGCTGGAATTTAAATGTTAATGTATGTGTAACAATCTATCTATCTATCTATCTATCTAGTCTGTCTGTCTGTCTGTCTGTCTGTCCACTTGTCTGTATTACGATCAGTTCAATATTATCCTTTAGTGCTGGGCTTACAGTGATTTACTTTGCTTCAGGCTAAGAATGACGTGGCATTTAGATGTATTTTTTTAGCAGAAGAGATGTTCCTCCAAACTGACTTACAGCCTAAGGTAAATAAAAAAGTGCGCAACAGCCAAAACTGGTGCTAAAAAATCGCAGTGCCCTCGATCTCTCTATTTCTTTCCTCTATTCCATGTTCAGGTGCCCAGTGTTTCACCACAGTGCTAGAACCACCCCCCACACACATACACACACATTTCAATAGATGGCGCTAGCACCTACACTTTGTGTCGGTGGTTCCCCAGTGATGCCGGGAGGAGGTCATAGACTGGCGAAGTACCTAAACTGCTCATAAGAGGGCAAACAGAGATGTCTGTGACCTCTTTTTGTTGTCTTGCTCCTGTTAATCTTCGCCAAAGTGCTCAAACAGGAGCGAGCGATTCGGCCGATCCCACGAACACCAAAGTGCAGCTGACATTATTCAGATGAGTATCATTACCTGCTGAGGTGAGCTGTTCAGTGTGACTCTCCACAAAGTGTCGTCTCTGTTAGCGAAACTGTCCTACGCGCAGGCCTTCACAGATGAAGTACAGGCCAACAGTGTGTGTATGAGAGACGCCCGTAACTAACGGTGAGCGCTGTGACTCGCGTCACGCGGAGAGCGGACGCAGGGCGGCTATTGACCATTTGCTGAACACGGGGGGAGCGAGCAGCCTGGTAGAAAGAATAAAGCAGCACAACCTATCGTTCAGCAACAAAGCAGGGACATGTAGGCCAAACAGTACGCAGGCATTTTAAAATGTGAAACAGCCCAGTAGTAACATCCTGGGTTATATATACATTTGAAACTGATGAGAAATTTCTGCCGAATAGCACGTTCTCAGACATCAGCCACAAAACTCATATTCGTGTCGTCCCCTGTCATTCAGGTTCTGCTCATTTACGTGAGACGAATCCATCGCACACCTGTAACACCTCTCCGTGCAAACGGAAACCACGTGGCTCCTGTTCTCGCCCCTGTTACCATGTTCTTTACCACAGGCCGCCGATGGCATCGGCTTCTTAATCAGTGCTAAGTGTAGGAGGGGAAGAGTCAGAGGAACAATGTCGGACAAAGTGAGATAAAATTATGTCTCTGCTACATGACATTAAGTCGTGGCTTATCTGGAGCGAGGGGGGGGGTAATTGAGTTCTGGGGGCAGAGGCGCAGCGTCAAGGGGTGAATCTTTATTCTGCCACGAGGAGGAGTAAGATGCCTGGATGCTCTGACAGTTACTAAAAGCTTCATCCACCACCGGTGCACCAGGCTGGAAGGAGAATAAGCTCCGGCAAGGCGATCCAGTGCCTGGAGGATGCAGAGCAAAGGCAGGAGGAGCTAATGATGCCCTGCAGATACTGAGGTTCTCCATCATCCTAACAGGAGTACAGAAATGTCTCTAGACTGTGGACCCTTGTTTTGTAAAGCAGGAGATGAGGACGTGTCAGGTCAGTGTGACAGGAGCATCGGAACCGACTGGAGACGCACAAGGGGTCCGTCGAATATTTGCACCAGAGGGCTAATGAAGAACGTGGATCAATCGGTGCGGAAATGGAGCGGCGTAGGAGGAATCTGTGCCGGGACACATCACGTGTAATTATGCACCACACAAGGTCACGGCGTGGAGTTCGCACTCCAACAGGTGGAGGTGCGGGGGGAGGGAGTAAGAGCAATAACAGCCTTCAGCTTTAATGAGCACGTGCATGAATGTAAGGCTTCCCAAACTTCTATTACTACCGCCCTTTGTTGGGCGCTCTCATTTCAGCGGCAAATTGCTCTATTTATACACCCTAACCGGCTGCGTGGATTGAAGGTCTCTGCTTTGTGGTTTACTGGTGTCTTTGATTAACATCAGATTTCCTGCATGTTATGCGCTCAATGGCTGCCGAAAGAGAGGATATATCAGTCGACTGGGGCTCAAACCTCAGGGCAAGATGGCCAAATGGCCAAGTCAGGCGTGATGCAGTGACAGGAGAGCGGCACTCCGAGCACAGGTGTGACACAAGGTCAGGCTGAACATCAGAGGCAGTTTCGCTCCTCCCCAAGTATCGCTGCTTGCTGCATGTTTAACTGTTCCAGATGTGGCTTGGCAGGGGGCTGGGAGTAGATAAGCCTTTTACATACCCAGCTGAATAAACTGAACCCTACAACCTGGAAACTAATTTTGAAGTTTTTTGATGTTCAGCCTTTAGTACAATATGGATACATATGTATGCATTACATAGTTAAAATGTATCAATTGATTAAAAAGTTGTTACTCAGCTTCTTCTAACCGTTTCAAGCTGAGTAGGGTTGCTGCGGTCTGGATCCTACCCCAGAAGTAACGGGCGCAAGGCCAAGCCCAGTCCATCTCAGCGTGACCACACACACCATCGTGCACACACTAGAGGCAACTTTGAGTCAAAAATCCAAACGACACACGTGTCTTCGGACTGTGGGAGGAAACCAGAGCGCCCAGGGGGGAGCCCACATATAAACAGGGAGAGCAAGCAAACTCCAGGCGTGGATTCAAACCCACCAGGACTACGTGTCCCACCACCGTGTCATCTTTGAATGACTAACTTTTAAAATAAACAAAATGATTGAAAAGATGCCACTGTATTTACAGAGGAGGGCATTGCTGTGATGTGTTCTCTGTGAGTCTGGACCTTCACAATGGAGCCATTTTGTCAGTCATCATTTTGGCAAATTGCCATGGCAACCACAGCTCTCCACAACTCTTAACTGAAAGAAGCTCATTGGCTGAGCCTGACAGACACCCTTCTCACGCACAAACGTAATTGCGGTTTCTCTAAAATGCTTTGGCAACCTCACATAAACTGAGGTTCAGGTTCCCAAAACATTTGATACAGCCATCTAAAAAGATTCCACAATTTGTAATGCAGCCAAATTCCACTGAAAATCAAATATTAGCACTTTTCATAGTCGCTTTAGAAAAAATGAGTATCAGAACTCCAGCAAACTCATGTCAGCCAGTGAGTAGAACATGTATCAAACCAGCGTCTGAAACGCACTGGTAGGTTTTACTCGTTCAGTTTCTGAAATCTGTAGAAAAATGCTGATGTATGCAGAATAAAAACGTGAATCAGGCTTTCAACGTGAAAAAAACATGCATTTTTATTTCTTAAATTTTGTTTGTCGGTTCTAATGAGTCCAAAGGGAATGAGCAAATATCGATGAACCTTACTTGATACCATAAATTTTATTTATCATATCTGCGGTTTGTGTCAGGCAACAGTACTTCATCTACAACTACATGAGGCAATATTTTCAGTGGAAAAGGACCCAGGGAAGAAATGGCAAGTGACAAATCCATTGCTGATTTTGCTTTTATGTCTCTCTGACGGCCTCCTCTATTGCCTTCACAAGTGCTCCTCCTCCATTGCCTGCTTTGGTCATAGACCTTCTACCACCAAGAGAAAAAAACAATTCAAAAAGGAGGTATGTGATAAAGCATCTTAAACATGGGATGCGTGTCAGCGAGCGTGAACGCTGTGGACGTTGACGTTCATAACAGCAGTCCAGGTTTTGGTCCTCTTAAGACACGAGGGAATAAAGGTGAGAAACTTAGCTGTGTCGTATGGCAGTTGCCAAACACCTCATAATGGTCAGAAATCCTGTGTCTTATATGGCTGCAAACATGCCAACGAGGCCTCCTTTTATGCCTGTGGTATAAAAATGACATATATTTATTCTACACTTATTTTTGTTTAAAACAGAACCAGGTATGAATGCATGTCGTGTATTTTCTGACCACAGGTCCACCCTCAGACGTCGTGTCATCTGGAAAGCGCTGCAATATAGTCAGAATACTTTGACTACACCACCTTTCAGGACACTGCAAAGTGTGAAAAGTATGTAGAACATTGGTTTTCGTGTCACTGCATTGGAGACGATGAGGACCATAAAAACTTTTTTTCTTTTTCAAAGCTCCTTTCAAAAGACACTTGCGCTGAAACATGTGCCTACTTTGTATTCTGCTCCTCTTCGACACCTCACCATTAATAACCAAACTGCATTTCTGAATGTAGCTGTAATAAAAACTTGGCATTTGTAATAATCTGCAGATAATTTGATCACGAAAGGATAATGATGTCTGATGCTCTGCACCCAGTGAATGTTGCCCTGTATGTCGCTCAGCAGTGTAGTTGCTCTTTTACAGAATCCTTTCTTGCTATGACAAGGTCTGCACGCCTTCAAAGATCTGACTTCAGCAAGTCTGTCAGTATTTGTTCTCTCTGCATACAGTTTTCAAGGAATGTGCCCACAAAGATAAAAAAAAAAAAAACGCTTTCCTTCATTTTTTTTCCCCCAGTATCTTTGGTGCGTACCACTGCAAGTAAGGCTAGCTCAACAGCACGTCGACAGAAGAACTCCAAGAAAAACTAAAGGAAAATATACAGCCTAACTGCTGATGCAGTGAAATACCAGAAATATGGGGAAAAAGGCAACAGACCGAGCAAAAATTAAAACAAAACTTAGAAAACGGAACTACTGGCAAACAAGGAGAAAAAAATCTGCATTTAGAAATTCAGGTTTTAGTCATTTTTACATAAAGTGTTCCAAGGTTTTTTAATCTGATGCAATGGTTTTAAGTACAGAATAATCTGTTGTAATCCTGAGAGATCATTATATGCAAAGGAACCGTAATCCTTCTTTATAATTACTAATCCTAAAAAAGGTCCATGCCCTCTTACATCATGTACATAAAGCAAATGAAGTTTAAAAGCAAGAGATACTACATTTACACAACAGGTGTCAGAGGATAACTTTATATGTATATGTAAGAAGAGCAATTTATCTTAGGAAAAGCATAAATACACGCGCGCACACACACACACACACACACACACACACACACACAGTTTTCTGCACTGCATAGTTCCCGCTATTCCTACCAGATTCCTGGGAGTTTGAAGGTACAGTGCAGTATTTTTGCTGTTACTAGGATTGTGCTCTTCTGGACTGAGACCGATGTTGTCATAACTGGGATCTGATGGAGCCCCTCATCCACCTTGGGGGTCACAGCCCCAGGAACTCCTATAACCAGTTGGACTCGCTTGGTTTTCACCTTCCACTTTCAATCCATGATATTTCTCCAGCTTCTCATATTCCTTCTTCCCGATGTTTCTATCATTTGGAATCTCCAAATCTATCACTCCTGCCGTTTTCTCCTCTTAATCTAATACCACTACATATGGTTGGTTGGCTAGTACCTGTTTATCTGTTTGGATGTGGGATCTTGGCTCTGTTGTTCTCCACCACCCTTTGTGGCACCTCCCGCTTAGACTCGGGTGTGTTCAAGCAATATCCCTTGCATTTTTTTTTTACAGAAAAGAAAAAGAAAGAGACACACATCTGTGTTTTGCATTTCCTCAGATATTTTTCATAGCAGATTACCTTTGATCCTGGTTATCTAGGGATTATCCACTCAGTGAAAAAATATGTATGGAAATACAGCAGAAATCTACTGCAGATGCATTTATTTTTGTATTTTATCTGATTTCCTGAAGAAAGCTCTGTTCATTAGAAACATTTTGTACTCCCAATGTGAATTGTTCCCTGGTGCTACTTGGCAAAAAAAAAAAGAAATGACTGGGGGAATGAAAAGGCAGGCTGACATGCTGAGGACTGCAGTGTTCTGCTCAGTCATTCTGCGGTATGTGATGGAGAGGCGAAGGCTACAGCTGATCGTCCCTCATGCAGCCCATGCTCTCCTCCTGTGTCTCGCAGTGGCAGCACGGCTCGACTGCCGTTCCCGAAACGTTATCTCCAGTTAATGGAAACCACACAAAAGGAGCATGTCTGGCAAAACATTAAACCATCTTTTGATTGGTTTTGGACAAAACAAGAATGTCAAGCACATTTCTGAGGATTGAAAAGTACAGAATGAGTTTTACAGTTTTTTTCTCTAGCGTGGCCTGGTGGCTCAGCAAGTAGCTCTGCTGCCTCACGGTGCCTGGGCTGGTTGGATGTGGGTATGAAATGCGGCTCAGGCTGTGTGGGGCTTGCATGTTGGCTGTGTGGGTTTCTTCCAGGTGCTCTGGTTTCCAGCCATTCTCCAGAGACATGTGTTGCAGGTTGGTTGGTTGTGCTAAACTTCCCATAGTGGGCATGTAGGTGTGAATGTGTGTGTGGTCACCCTGTGATGGGCTGGTGTCCCATCCAGAAGCTGTTACATAGTGTGTTCAGGACAGGCTCTGGACCACTGCGACCCTCCTGTGGAAAAAATGGTTAATGATAATTGATTGATTTTTCTATCTATTTTTCATTTTTTATAAACTAGAGTCACAAAAAATACCTCTGCAGATTTCTCAAAACCACATGCACAAGTTGCAGACCTGCTCAGCAGAATACTGGTTCAAAATCACGTAGATAGTGCTCAAACCTGAGCATTTACATTAAAGCAAAACAAAGGTTAACCATACAAAGCGCTGTAGGAAACCAGCTTTTTGACACGTCAGAATATCATGGCATTTTCTTCTCCATGATAAATGCAGGCTACAACATAATAAAGAGAAACGCCACTGTAGGCATAAAAAACTGTTTCTCATGGAGAAACATGAAGAACATGGCAAGTGGACACACGGGAGTGTAAAGTTTTGCATTGCACAAATAAGTGTGACTAGCACAGAAGAACTAAACAAGATTTCGCTCATGTACCTCTGTTCGGCCGCAACTTGTCTGAGTCACAGACAAAAACACCTGGCCTGGCAGATGCAAAGTGACCCTCATCTGCCCAGGTGTTTTCATACGTCGCCTCGACAGGAAAACTCAAGTGGTGCACAAGCATAGAGATTCCATCACAAAGACAGATAAAAGCTGAAGGACAACAAAAGAGAATGTGCTGGAAGGTAAAGAACAGAGGATCTCTGCCCCAGAACCACTCCTGAAGAAGCGATGCCCAGTGTGAAAAGAAGACTTTTCATGGGGTATCCAAAAGAATTATAGCGAGTGCGGCGAAAATAAGTGAGGCGTGGTGACAGGTACTATGAATATCAACAGTCAGGCGCATGGCAACACTTCCCCACAGTGACCACGACTCCCTGCTGTGGCAAACTTGCCAATATGTCTCCATCTCTATACTTTCTGGTCAGTTTAAATCCGTCTTCAGTTTCAGAGATGAACTCTTGACTGGTATCAAGCTACTGCTGTCTCAGAAAAGGAAAACCACTCAGAGCAGTCAGTCAGTCAGTATTACAGCGCAGGATTATATAATTCAAGGTCACACATAAAAGAATTCTGGCCAAGCCAGCGTGCACAAAAATGCTGCACTGACCTGGTCTGGTCTCATTCTAAGTCACACTTCTGTCTGTGATCAAATGCTCTCTCTGTGAATGTTATTGGACACGTTACTATGTTCTCCTACTTTATTTGTGGTCAGTGCCAGTCGTGCGGCTTCCACTACAATGTTTACAAGTGCTGTTACCTCTCCTTGCTACTATACATGTAAGCAATCCACATAAATCTCAGTTTTTTTTAATACATTAACACTGTGACAGTAATCCGATAAGGGTGTTTTGAACGCATTAACAATAGTTTAGTGCGTGCTGTGATACGGGAACTGAGTAGTGAACTGCTTGCTGTAGTGGAGGGGTTGGGCTACACACACTGACCACTATTCCTGAAGCTCAACTCATGGTAAATTACACGGTCTACCGGCATCTTTCAAATCTCATTTAAAAGCTATGTGATCAAGCCCTTCCTCATCCTCTTCCTCCTTTTTAACCATTATCTCACTTATCTCCCCTTCCTTTCTTTAGTATTACTTCTTGGGTCACAGACACTGAGGTGCACACCTCCTTGAAGCCTGCTTTGTCCATGTCAGCGCTCCTGTTAAAGGGTTAGGGGGGGTTAGGGTTGGAAGGACAGCAAAAGAGAATGTGCTGGAAGGTAAAGAACAGAGGAATTCTGCTCCGGAACCACTCTTGAAGAAGCGATGCCCAGCGTGGAAGGAAGAATTTTCATGGAGTATCCAAAAGAACAAGGCGATAATAAGTGAGGTGTGGTGACGGGTACTGTGAATGTCAAAGGCCAGGCGCATGGCAACACTTCCCCACAGTGACCACGACTCCCTGCTGTGGCAAACTGGCCAATATGTCCCATCATTTCCCCATCAATGTTTCCCTCTAGGGTCACTCCACCAAGGATATTATGCTGAATCCAGGTGTAGTCTGTACTTACATTCATGCAATAAAAATGCTGGAATGCAAACATTCCCGGCCGTTTTGAGCCAACAGCCACCTTCTGGCTTCATTTAATTCACATCACAGGCCATAAATACACAAGTTATTTGACAAGTTATTTATGTTCTGGTGAGGTGTGAGTTCAGCTGCCAATGCCTAGGTGTATGCATGTGTCCTTAGGGTTTTAAAAAGAACACTAGACTATTTGTCTATGAAAACTGGGCATAAAATTAAACATTGCATGCACTGTTACACAGGGAGCGGATAAAATGTCTGAGTAGACCACCTGTACATCGTGGTTAGATATTTGTAAAAGGATTTAGAGAAGAATGAATGTCTATGTAATTCAGAGCACATTGCAGTATCATGCTGCACTGAAGGAGGTCAAGTATTCATACTTGAAAGTTCACACTTGTAATTAAAACAGTATTATTGCTGAACTGAGGAGTCAGTTACGAATCACACATTTTCCTTCATACTTAAACTCTGCCCCTTGTTTTGTGTTACAAATCGCATGTCTGTCTCCTTCATCACACTCTCCATGGTCCCGTCCTCTTGCATCTCCAAATTTCTGTTCCTGGCAATTTTTTTTTTCCCCACATTTTTCGAAACAAACTTTATAAGTATACGGTGAGGGGGCAGTTTATTAGGTACACCTGTCTACTAGCATGTTGTGCCTCCTTCAGCCTTCAGAGCAATATGAGTTCGACTGGGCATGGACTCTACTAGATGCTGGATGAGTTGTGCAGGAATGTTGTACCATGTGAAAATGACTGCATTCCGTCGCTACAAATTGGACAGCTGCACAGTCTTCCTGCAAACAGCCCAACTCATCCCAAAGGTGCTCGATAGAGTTGTGATCTGGAGACTGTGCAGGATACCGAAGCAATGAAATCTTACCGATATGGTGCATTAACGTGCTGGAAGTATCTGTCCGAGGGCAGATAAGCTAAACAATGTTCAGATATGCTGTACCACTGAGATGCTCCTCAGTGAGCATCAGGGGCCCTAATGTGTTCCAGAAAACATTCTCCACACCATCTGACTGCCACCACTGGCCTGTATTGTTAACACCAAACAGGACGACTCCATGGACTCTTCCTTCCTGTGCCAAATTCTGATTTGGCATGATGCAACCGTAACCATTATTCATCCAACCAGGCAACATTTTTCCTCTTTTTGATTATCTACTTTTCATACTCCTGTGCCTGTTGGAGATGCACTTTCTTGCTTGTTAGCATCATGGTTGTCAGCATTCATGCTTTTCTGGTGTTGTAGCCCATTTGAGACAAAGTCCAGTAAGTGAAATGTGGTGAGAGGATACTCTGCACACTGCTGTTGAATTCAGATGTGATTTGCCTGGTTGTGGCCCATCTGTTTGCTTATATGAGTTTCACTATTCTCCTTTGACCCCTCTGATCAATGAGCTCTTTTCATCCACAGGATTGCTAATCGCTGGTACATTTTTGCTTTTTGCCCCATTCTTGGTAAACCTTTGAAACAGAAGTGTGTGCAAAGCCCAGGACGACAGGCATTTGGGAGAAGCGGCACGCTTAGCGCCAACCACCACGCCTTGTTCAAAGCCACTAAGGTCGCTTGCTTTGCTCATTCCAAAGCTCAGTAGAACATGAACCGGTCTGTCTGATTTGTACCACACACTGCAGTCACGTCATGTATGATTTGTTACAAGGTACAGTTTGTTGCGAAGGTAGGGGGTGTACCTATTAAATTCACACTTCGGTATATTTAGATGCATTTTTATTGATTTGCAAAAATGTGCTTTTTTGTTGCACACGCAGTCATAGATGATAGAGTTGGAGCTTTGCAAAATACACCGCTTTTGTGGGAACTGCATTAACTGTTTTGCAAATGTAGGTGATACATCAGGAATTTCGAGTAACCAGCTGAGAAAAGTTGCAGTTTAAAAATCCATTTATTTCGGCACGCAAGATGCTGTGCTAATATACTTAATCATACAATTTTTATAAAGCTCCGGTTCTCAAATGTACATCACAAGGATTGATTTCCTCCCTCTTCTGTGGGAAATGGGGATTCGTAAGTGTTAAGTGTTGCACGACTTAAAACAAACAAATAAAAACTTTATTATAACAATAATTAATGTAAGATTTCATCTGCATTTAAAACACAACAGAAGTGAAGAAGAATAAAGGTATGTGACATTCTGTCCTCTACTGAATATATTAAACTGCTTGTGTAAGAGCCTGGAACTGTTGATGCCGACTGCATTTGGCCTCTCAGTCAGTCTGCTGTTCTTCATTCTGACTCTGAAACAAGTTTCTCTCCGTTGGTGAGACTGATGTAACACCAAACTATACATAATTGGAGAAGAAACTAGGCATCTGAGAAGCAGCTCCTCACAATTTGCATAGTTTAACCTGATGTGTGTGAAAATTGCAGGTTCCTGTCACACCATTGTGGACAAGCACCAGCGATGGCCGGACCCGGATACAGGCTGAGGAGCGGTTTACAGTGCTGGGGACACCGGCCTCCCTCCTCTAAACAGGGCAACAATGGATATTACGCACGAAGATATCAGTCAGTCACAAACAGCATTCATAGTCAGCACTGCTCTCCAAAACGAATTCAAAATGCAACGTTTTTTAATTCTTCTTATTTGCATTTTTGCAAATTCTTCAGTAACACTAACTGGTGCAACAATTCAAACTGAACAGAACTGATCAAGCCCAAGTGACTGACATTTTGCTGTCCCAGAGGTTTGTCACTCTCATATGCAGTTTTAAGGAAAACAGGGTTATTTGGGCTATTGTTTAGTTTAAGTTTTTAAAATTTCCCTTTTTTTACGCTCCATTGTAGTATTTTCTTGGTGGCACAGTGGCACTGCTGGCTCACAGCATCTGGGCGGGAGTTTGCATCTGGCTCAGTCTGTATGGAATGTTCTCCCCATGTACGGGTGGGTTTCCCCTAGGTGCTCTGGTTTCCTCTCACAGTCCAAAGACATCTGTTTGAGGTAAACTGGTCACTCTAAATTGCCCACAGTGCATAAATATGTTCAATTTATTTTATTTTTATACAACGCTTCTCCTCCCAAAGTCATGCAGAGCACTGAGCAACATACTATAACCGAGCAGATATAACAGATATAAAGTGATGGCTAAACAAACAATAACATAAGGCTGCTGGCAACTGAGGAGAGGAAAACAAAAAATGGTCAACTGTTAAAAAAAAAGGTGAAGGAGAAAAATAAACCTCTGGGCAACCAAGTGCCAGCAGCTGCCCGTCCCTACTGGACAATCTGCATATACAAATAGTGCCAGTAGTTACAGCTAAGAAAGGCTATACTTCTGTGGACAACATTTTTATAGACAGTAGAAGGTAGATAAATGAATGTTGAAGTGCAGGTGTGCTGACCTCATTCATCATGGTATGGGGTCCTCACAGCTGGTCTCATGTGACCTCATCAGGGGGAGGAGTGAAGAATCAACAATCTGTGCTTGCTGTGTGTGTGTGTGTGTGTGTGTGTGTGTGTGTGTGTGTGTGTGGGCACCTTGAGACGGACTGGCATCCCATCCAGTGGCTGTTATATAGCCAGGCACTTTGTGATTCCAGGATCGGCTCCAGACGGCAACAGATGGATGGATGTAGACTAGTCCAAGGCATATTTCCACCACGAGCAAAGTATAGCTTGGCAAAAAAGAACTAAATTTTGAAATCCTGAAACATTTTAAAAAGCGTATTTAGTGGGCAATATGAACTGACTTCTCTCTGCGTTCTGTCAATTTGTGGGGCCCCTTTAAAAGGCAGGGCCTTGGAAGGCTGCCCATACAGCCTACTGAGTTAATCTGACCATGCATAAGTGGGTATAAAAGACAAAATAGGTAAAGGAATCCTGCAAGCTAAATTAATGAAGTGCCATCTTGCCAAGTGTGATGAAAGCCTGGAGGATTAGATGAAGCACCAAAGAGCGGAGGAGAGGCAGGTAGCCAAATTTAATTGAGAGGGAACTCTGATACCAACACAGGGAAGACACACAGTAAATGAATGAGTAAAGAATAAAAGAAAGGAAGGATTTGTAAGATACCGCGCACGCAAATGATGTAGGGTATACGATGCATTATTGTATAGGTTTCAGGCACGGTCATTAATCTATCTGCCGAGAAAAGAAAAAAAAAAACCTACACTCTTTGAAAGGAAACTATACGGTCAGAGTACATTTTTTAAATTTAAGGATAAGGTGAATGTACAGTAGTGTGGACAATTATGTTTCCCTGGGAGCCGAGCTAAAGTTTGATCGTGGAAAGACGTCGCATGAGGTCACGAGGAACGAACGTCTGAAATCAACTGTCAAAATGCTTCTGTTCAAAATATGTACTCTTCGTAATCCGCTGACTATATATTGGACGGCGTTCTATCCCAAAGTAGATGCACACAGGTTTATAGTGACCCTAAGGTGACGCCGATCCTTTAAAGCCCATAAGTGTCATCCGACATTCTGATCACTCGACTTAATAACTGGCTTCTCAATAACATTTGTTGGCGGAATGTAACTTTCGCAGTTAGCATTATTTACATCACACAGCTGTAACTAAAGCTTCTAGTTATGGTACATAAACCTGACTGAATGTCATCATTCTTAAGGATGTCAAATTACCTAAATATCCATAAGACGACAGCAACAGAGAAACTCTTGCTCATTATTTTACATTTTCAACACAATTCTGAAATACAGTGCTTAGAAACAGATGCTATGATACAGTAAATCTACAAAGCCCATGTGAACTCATTTAAAATTGAATTTAAATGAAGCTGAGTTTTTTTCACAGATTTGCATCTGATTTCTTTGTTCATTAAACTACACAGCAATGCTAAGTCCGTATGCTAAGCTACTTCGCTGTTATTTATTCAGCTTAGGGAACTCGACACATATGTCGCATATTTCACCTTCTCCCCCTTAAAACCTCCAGCTCTCATCCCAAATAAAACAATGTGTGCTGGTTCGAATCATTAGGGTTATGTCCCCCACAGTACAGGCGCCCACGGTGACAGGTGTCCATCTAAATGTCAGGTAAGTGTTAAATTAGTCCCGTCATTCAATGATCCCAGTATGTCGGGAGGGCCGCGCTTGTCGTGGCAAAGACGACGAACCCAGGGTCCCACTCGCTGCGCCTTTGTGCTGTTCTTTTCACAAGGCAGCTCTTGCAGGGAGACCAGAAGGAGAGAGCTTTTAAACCAGCGCCGTGTCCAAAGTGCTCTCACCCACACATGAAGCCGTTCAATAAATGTCAATTAATGCTGCACGCAGAAGACATTCACCCATACTTTTCTTTACTTATACAGAGTAAAAGTGAAACAGGTGCTTTGTGTTTTTCCTCTTGTAACATGTCAGAGCCCTGGTCAGAATACAGATTATTTCTCTGAACTATCAGGTGTGGGACACATGCTGTGAGTTAGAGAATTAAGTGTCGGACCCCCAAAATGCATATGATATGAACAATCAAGAGAAACCTCACAAAACTTTTAAAGTAAAACATTAACAAAGCAAACAAACAAAAAAAAATAATAGTAGTAGTAGTAGAGGTACTAGCAGTGCATGACCTTTCACTTTAAACCAATACATTTTTAGAATACATTTTGTTTGTACACTAAAGCACAAGAAGAATTAGATAAAGTCATTCAGATTTAGACCTCCGAAGGATGCTTTCTGAATCAAGATTAAAGTCCATGTTGTTCTGTGTGTTCTGCATTTATTAAATAAAAACGTTGTGCTACATTTGCGAGCATATGGTTCTGGTCCAGTTATGTGTGCAGTTCTTTATTTGTTGGCAGCAGGTTGGATGCGTTTATTCAGCATCTGAGTACCTTTCAGGGAGACATCACTGTGAACCACAGGACACTGAAGGCAAGATACTAAAGGTCCAGTTGATGATGGGACTGTGGTCTGGGCAGGTGCAGGCTGCCTATAGGAATTTAATAGCAATGGGGCAGGTGTTGGGTGGGCTAATACTGAAGCAAATGCCCAGCATGTTTACACTGTGTTAGGTGACACTCTCGATAGACTCTGGAACTGGAGGAACATGTGGAGACCTTAAGTGGGGTCCATGCTGAGGTCACAGAAGAGAGGGACAGAACAGAGGTGAGTAGTCAGTTCTCAGTTAGAAAAGAGGAGAAGCCCTGGGTTGGAACAAAGACTGCTGGACAGTCTCACTGCGGGGCATTTCACCTACTCTCCCTTACAAACTTTAGCTCTCAGCCCAAATAAAACAATGTGTGCTGGAGTCGCCAAATGGGCCCCAAACAGCATTGCTGCTGGCGAGACCTCTGCTGCTCAGGGTTCCTATCTCCATTTGTCGCTGCTAAGAATGAAGTTGTGGAGGAGACACTACTGGAAGTCCTAAAGAGTCCTATGGACCTAGAAACAAAGAATGAAGTCCAGGTAATGCTAATGGTCAAGCGACACCTCAGGATCACAAGTAATGTGTAGAGGTCTGTGAGGGTAAAAGGACAGTAAGTCCCATCCCTTTAACAGAATAAATGTAAGGACATCAGGACATCCAGGAGGGCAAACAGGAGATGCTGGCAGAAATGGGGTGTAAAATGAGGGAGGTAGACATATGACTTTTGTGTGGGTCATTCTAGGCCACAACACCATTACCTGCACGGGACAGAAGGTCATAACAAGAGATGCGATAGTATTCCATTCCTTGCATCACTGTCCATGTGTCTTTAATGTCCAACATAGATTTCTCTGATTGTGACGCATGTACAGTACTGTGCTAAAGTCTTAGGCATGCAAGTTGAATGTCTGTTGAGAAGTACAGGTAGATTCTTATCTACCATCAGGGAGGTTTCTGGTTGGTCCCAGATTCATTCTGCAGCCTGAGAATGACCTCAAACACCCAATCTCAGTCATACACAACTATCTTGAGCAAAAAGAAGGAATCCTGCAACAGATGGTATGGTCCCCACAGAGCCCTGATCTCAACATGATCACGTCAGTCTGGGAGGACATGCAGAGACAGTCAAAGTCTGCAGAAGAACTGCGGCTGGTTCCTCAAAATGCTTTGAAGAACCTACCAACCTCTACTATAAACTGCATGCAAGTTTGCATAAGAGAATTGATGGTGTTTTAAAGGCAAAGGGTGGTCCCACCAAATATTGATTTGTTTGAGGGGTTTTTTTTGTCTACTGCACTTTTTAGAAGGTTTATTGATTAATAAGTGTTCATGGCATTATTTTTGGAACCATCCTCACTTTATAGCATTTTTCCCACAGGTGCCTAAGACTTTTGCACAGTACTGTGTATTTCACGTCTTCTCCCGACAAACTTTGTTCCCATATAGAACAAAGATAAAGAAACCGTCCCAAATGTTGTCCATTCGACCCCCTGGCCATGCTATTGTGCTGTTCTTTTTGCGTTGCAGGGTGACTTAAAGGAGACAGCTTTTAAAGCAGCAGTGTGTCAAAAGTGCTCTCGCCCACATGTAGGGCCTTTCAATAAATGTCAATTAATGCTGCACAGAGAAGATATTCAGCCTTGTGGTGTGACTCCAAGCAGACAGCTCCTTGTCTTCTTCCTTCCTTATTCAGAACGTGTCAGACAAAATACGCCCTGTGTGTTTCGCTAGCGCAAAAAAGTCAAGGTGTGCATCTGTCTACAAATTATTTCTCTGATTTAATTATCAGAACTCAGAACTAAGTAAACTGAGCACCGCATAATAATATCGCCGTGTTGCGATAACGCTTACTAAAACCTGATTTCGAAGGAGTGAAGACAACCTCATGACAATTACAAACGCAAGATATACACTTCACAAAATTATTAATCCATTCAGCCATTCTTTATTGCTCATGAAAACTATACAGGGCACGTTATGAAATAACCTCACGCCACACATCGTCCATCTCATATCGCTAGTCATCGGCATAATATTTATGACATTCTGCCAATGTACTGTCCAGTGCAAACAGAAAGATCCCATTCGGAAAGGTGCGGGCGGCTTCCCCTTTGCTAATACGAAATGATTCATTTGCATAATGAAGATCAGCGGAGAGAAATGTTTGCCCATAATCAAAATGCATTTATTCAAATAGAGGTGCCGAGTACCACCTGGTTAACGTAGTGTTTGTTCTCTCCGCAGTCTAAACACAGGCTGGAGTTTAAAGGAAGCATCGGCGTAAGTTCCAGTTCTCGGTGTAAATTTCCATTTAGGAAAAGGGGAAAATGCGAGGTGATACGTCTGGCGGCATCACGTATCACATCTTACTTCGGTTACAAAATGCTGCTCAAGGGAACCGTTCGCTGTTAGTTAGCAGGAATTTGTATGTATGTATATATTCCTGACTCGAATCAAAACAAACGTTGTGTTTACAAAATCCAAAAGTCCTGTTGTCGCTGCGTTTATTGGTGAAAACCCGGGCAAATCTCTCAACACGAGCAAGCTTTCTAATGCTTTCACATCTATATTTCATTAAAATGATGGCATGTTGCACCCATATTGTGTTTTTTTTAAGCGCACTTTTTCTGTTTTTACACAGCAGAGGCAACCGCATTAAAATCCTTGGCGTGCTAGAAAAAAGAAATTGAAAGTCGATGCTTAGAAATGAAAAATTTAATAATGTCTTTTGTTTATTATGAACGAGGAAATGAGGACATCTAAAAACTGAAGCAGCTCATTTACTGACGCGGCGCTTCTGACACACTGTACTGGTGAACGGAGAACTGACAGCTGTGGATGTGGATGGTGTATGAATTTTACTACAGGGGCCTCCCCCAGGATTGTTAGCGTGACCATGTTTCGCCGGCATCCAAACTCGGACAGTCCGAGTCCAAGACCAAGTCTGAGGCCCAGTCATAGATCCTCATCCACATCCAAGTTCTTAGCTACGCCTCACCATCCTTGTTGTTACCCTGTCACCTCGCCAAGTCTCCTCACATTCATCTCGCCTTTACACACTTCCACGTACCACCAAAAGTACGCTTCTGAAAAAATCTCTGCACTTGAATTCGCCACAGTCCATGCTTTCGTCTGATTTTTGAATTATGCTGTGTTACAGTCACTGTGTTTGTCACTTTATAAAGCCTATAGCAAATTACACTGTACGGGTAAACGGAAACCTCTGACTTCTGACTTTATTGTCCCTAAAAGGTTGTTTACACTTAACAAAAATAGTCAAATTACTTAATTCCAAATGTCAGAAAATTATTTTGAACAAAGTTACAGTTCAAATAGAAGATTTTAATGATATTTTAATTATTAAGGTAAAAAATGAGACATCTAGAATAAAAGCATTGAAGAACAACAGAAATTTCCAGTAAAGGTTATTGTATTAATAATAAGTTCTGCAGAAGAGTTTCCACAGGGACGTCGAACTAGAGTAGCTGCTTATGGCAGCATTAGCAAAATATAATAATGACTGCAAGGTCATGCAAAGGAGGGCTCCTTGTTAACAGTACACTTTCTATATAATATGCAATGATATTAACTGGCCTACTCTGACTCTGTCAGAGGGCACAGAGCACTCATAGTTATAAGGTCAATAGTAAATGTCAAAC
This sequence comes from Arapaima gigas, assembly GCA_900497675.1. Taxonomy (NCBI): domain Eukaryota; kingdom Metazoa; phylum Chordata; class Actinopteri; order Osteoglossiformes; family Osteoglossidae; genus Arapaima; species Arapaima gigas. The sequence goes on along the minus strand of UFQX01000210.1, from coordinate 704,767 downwards.
ATGTTTACCCTTTTGAGCTGACAGATTGGCCAGCGTTCATTTGCAGCAAACTACGTTTCTTATTTATTTATTATTAAAACAACTGGTCTTACCTTTTACATGGTTCAGACACCTCATATGTGTATGCAAGCAAAAGGTTTGGAACATAGAGGTCGCTTCTCTTCACTATGGTGTTTAAATAATATGTGCAGATGTGTAATAATAATAATAATAATAATAATAATAATAATAATTTCTTCTTATTATTATTGTCATTATTATTATTTTCATAACAGCCTTCTTCAGTACTTTTGATTCAACTGAAAAATAATGATCATGACCACTGAAACATAATAATGATCAGCATATATTCAAATTTCTGGCTACGTTGAAACAGAAGGTCTCTCCTGCCCTAGTGATATGCAGCCGTATGCAAGGGGTACAGTTCCACCTTAAATGTAAAACTGTGTATCTGCAAATGATTTTTTAACAGTGCAGCATTTTTCATTCAGCTCTGTAGATGCAATTTATTAACCTTAAGATGTAAAGAACAAGAAACAATATGTTCCCAGTTAGGTGACCTTAAACTCCACTATGACACGGAACAGCATGTTGGTTCATTACTTAAATAATAAAAGGTGACTTTTAACAAACTGCCACCAAGCAGAGAGCAATTTATTACAGCCAATAAGTGATAAATTGTCCTGGATCGATAGTTTAGGAGTACAGAGAATTCTTGGGTGCAATATGTCATCATTTTAATGAAATATAGATTTAAGACCATTAAAAACTTGCTCGTGTTGGGAGAATCGCCCAGTTTTTCACCAATAAACAAAACCATCTATTTAAGTTTAGAGAAATCAATGGCAAGCTACAGCCAATATGTACCACCTTAATGTGTGTACACCTGCACCTGAGCATGCAGAATAAATCAGTCGTGTGGTGGAACAATTTAAATAATTTACAATGATATTACAAAAAATACTTATAATTTGACTTGTAAATTACCATGATTCTCATAAAAATTTATCACGGACTGGTTATTGGGCAAGAGGATTTTCTTAAGCTGTAGGGATATTTTTTTGGAAAGATGAATGCTATTTATTCGTATTCACAGTACAAGCACACCTCGGTAGTGATGAATTTCTTTCTGCTTCTTTCTGGTGACCGCATATCAAATAGTATCAAGTTGCCTCCATATATACTGTACATTTACAGTTATAGAGGATACTGTTCACTTTGGTCAAGCGTACAGGTTACACCTTCAAGCATGCAGTGTTTTTTTTTCTCCCTCTTCGTCCTGATTTCTGAGACAAAGTACATTTTGTTTCGAAACATCCACCTATTGTGTTGCCACTGGTGAATTTCTTATTAGAAAAGTAGGGTATGACTGTTGAAAATTGACAGCATAAATTTCGCTGCAGAAAACATCGAAAACGGCAGAAGCAGTTCAAAGGTAGACAAAGTGACCCACAGCAGGGACTGTGCGCTATTGCTGCGGAGGCGCCGTCTGCTATTTGAGGCTGTGGGCTGTGTGACGTGCTGCAAGAACGCCTGCGCGGTCATTCACAGCATCAGTGAAGGAGCAGCAGGGGACCTCTAAACAGAGGCCAGTGACCGGTGTGCTCGTAACAGAAGGCAAAAAAGAGAAGGAAAAGACTGTTTAGTTACACCGCTACCGAGCCACAAAAACCTTTATGAGGCACCGATGGGTAACTTGCAGATATTGGCGTTTAATTTCGGCGTCATCGTGTCACGCAGAGGTACATGACTGAGAATACAGCACAGTGGATGAGGAAAAGCAAGACGTCACCAGCCGTTTCTTTTAAGAGGCAGATTAAATACACAGCGCCGCACAGTTCGGATGCGAGTTTTTATGAGACAGCGTGAAACACGTTGAAGAAGTTGCTGCTTACTCTGCAGCGTTGTGCCTTTTCGCCTTTGTAAGAAATGCGATACGGTCGGATGTTATGGAAGCACTTCAGTTGAAGGGCATATGAATAAGACACAAGAACTATATAAGCCTCATGAAGCAGCTAACACAAATAGTGAGTGGAAACTGTCATGAACATTCATTAAAAATGTCCATCACGCCACTTTCTGTTATGCCACTTCAAAGAGACATAAGTCTTTATGTCGTAAGCTTAAGCTTAACCTTTAACAAATAAAAATGACATCTCAAAGCCCTCTTATTACATACAAGTGTTAAGTGGTTAAGTGCTATGTTTTTTTTACTGTTTTTTTTTAAACCCCTCGAGACAAAGTGTAAGTAAGTAAGTAAGTCATTTTATATTGATAATTATTTGTGTTTTAGCCAACATTTGACTTGAGGGTTTTAGTATGCGTCCTGATTCACATCGACCCATTGGTCGTGTTACTATACTGGTAGCATGTTTCTAACAAATGTCACAGTTAGATAAAGAAATATAGTGGAAATGTTGCATCGATATAAAACCTGACAGCAAAAGGAATATAGGTGGGACTCCAAGGCTCCAAGAACACGCAGGTCCTGTTATTGAGCTGTGCATTAATGGGCAGTTCCAAGCCGGGTGAATGACCCATGAAAGTATGTTGAATGTTTAAGTGAATGTAATAGCCCAGTAAAAGCCAGCCAAATGGCTTTGTCAGAGACGGTGACAACATCCCATTTTAACACTTGTCACTTTTTACTCCTAGACCACATCCACCCAGGACACATTTTTTCCTGTGTGCGGTGCAAAAAACACGGCACAAAAAAAAACGTCTTTATTTAGGCTCTGCAGCAGCACGCAGATCGGTTTGCATGATACCCCTGTAGCTGCTAAGGCCTTAATTTCATCTTGGAAAATGCCAACTGGCAGACTCTTGGAGAATTGCTCAGAGCGGAATACATCATGAGAAATATCTGCTGCCGTTTGAAATAAAACACCTGCTGTAAAAGTCAATGTAAACTCGCAGTGCATAATCACACTGCCCACTTTCCATCTCCCCTTGTCTGCATTCCAACTGGGCTGATGCCAGGGAATCGGGAGCAAAGAGCTCAGTCCAGGGTTGTGGGTCCACGTGTGGGTTTGATCTGACTCAGTCTGTGTTTGCATACTGTCCAAGTGTTCAGGTTGGTTTTCTGCAGGTTCTCTGGTTTCCTCCCACAGTCCAAAGACGCGTTTCAGCTTCGTTTTGTAACTCTAATTTGGCCATAGCGTGTGAGCCAATGTGTGCGTTAGTGCCCTGTGTTCCCGGGACAGGGATCAGACCACCTCAACCCTCACCTGGTCAAGTGGTACCCAGTGATGAATTAGTGTTGTAACGTACAGTACATCAGAGATTCTCAAATAACGGCTATTGCATATACCGAGATATAAAACTATTAAATCTGATAATCTGTTACACCAGACATGGCGAGAGGTAGATGATATTTTGTCTGATCCAAGAAACACCAATTGCATGATCCAATGATCAAAAAAGTAGTTGTATTTAAATACAACTGCATATTTTATGTAAAAACCTATCCTCCCACACAAAATATGTGATAAAATACTCAAAACTATGCCAATAAAATAAAATAAAATAAAATTGTGCTGACTGGAAGACAATAGCAGTTTCCAAGAATGATGCAATATTGCTGCATGCAACTAGCAACTGACCAGTTTATCACAGGTGCCGTTTTGTTCTCGGCCAGTTTTACTCTTGTAAAATTGTGTCTAATCTTCACACTGCTGCTACTAGGGTCACTAAAGTGAATACAGGAACTACCATAGTCTTCTTCATATATTCACTGCATTTTTCTCGCACATATGTAGCTGTGAAAAAGCGGTTTTTTTGTAAAAAACTTTAGGATCAAATTTGATGAAAAGCAGCAGTTTTGTTGAGAATAGTTGTTGTTTTTTTATTTTATATGTAGCAAACAGATATACTTGCAACAGTATTCAAACCCCTTGAAAGTCATCAACCGAAAATTGAGGAAATGTGCCCCAGTCCACAATATCAAGAGGACTGCATAAAACTGGTCTGTTTGGGAGGACAACAAGAAAGAAGCCTTTACTCAAAAAGAATCATATCAAAGCTTGCGAATGTCCCAGCTACAATCTGGGAAAATATTTTGTAGCCAGATAAGACCATGAGAGAGCTTTTTGGCTAAAATCCATGGCACTATATGTGATGGACATCTAGCACTGCCCACAACTCAGGAGACATAATGCCTAGAGTGAAGTAAGGTGGTGGCAGTATCATGTTGTGGGGATGCCGTTCATCAGCAGGAGTGGAAAAACTGTTAAAACTGAAGGAAGAATGGATTGAATAAGATACAGGTAAACAGTATTAGAGAACTTGCTTTAGTCTGGTGAGAAGCTGAAGTTTGGGAGAAAGTCCATCTTTCAGCAGGTCTGTGATCCCAAGCGCAAGACTAAAGCAATGCTGGAGCACCTGAAAAACAAAAAGGCAAATGTCCTCCAGCAGGGGCCCAGTCAAAGCCCTGACCTCAATCACAGTGAGAATCTGTGGCACTATTTCAAAATTGTGGCCCACAAGCATCATCCAACCAACCTGAACAACCTGTTGCAGATTTACCAAGACACATGGGAAAAAATAACTTTAAGACAGAGTGCAAAGCTGGTACATACTTACCCCAAAAGACTTAAAGCTGCTACGGCAGCAAATGGTGGTTCTACAAAATATTAATGTGTGTGGTTTAATGCTTATGCAAGCAGCATATTTCAGGTTTTCATTTTGTTTAAAAATATCGGCAAAGAGATTACATGTAGGCTCCGAAAATGTACATTGCGAAAATGTACATTCCACCCAGGGCCAGCACCGCGGACCGGTGCCAACAACCTGCGACAGAACGCACATCCTGACAGGCTTTTTATTGTTGATTCCAACCAGGCAAATTTAAAGCCTGTCCTTCCTAACTTCCACCTGCATGTCCATTGTCCTACCAGAGGTGTGAACACACTGGACCTTGTTTACACCAACATCCTCCACGCCTACAAGGTCACACCCCGCCCACCTGAGTCAGTCTGATCACACCTCCCTGCTATTCTGTGGAGAGCAAAACCAACCAGTAAGCAAATAAAAACATGGCCAGAGGGAGCGACTGAAATGCTGCAGGACCGTTTCAGTCACCCAGACTGGTGTGCATTTTATTGTCCTTTTCCTTTCTCCATTTATTTATTTATCACTTATCTATATATACTTATTTATACTACAGCACTTTTACCCGTTTTTACCCCTTAATCTATCTATACTGTGTTATCTTTTCATTATCCTTTTGTCGTTCTTCTCACTTCTCCCCCTCTCCTGTGCACCGTGAACCTTCATTTTGTGGTCGCTCCACAACGAACAATTCTTGATTCTTGATTCTTGATGTGACTTGACAATATCTGCAAGTATATTTTGTAACCCAGGCAACGTTGAAAACTTTCAAAGGGTCTGAATGCTTTGCAAAGGCCTGAATGTCAACTGCATCAACTGTGTGAAGCACTGTATTTCCGTGGACTCAGCTTTCTTTCACTTCTTGCGAGGACTGGACTAACTGAGATAACAATTTATACTTTGCTATCTGTTCAAAGGGCTGATCACTGGCCTACTGTTTGTTTAAACACTATACGGTGTATTGTATGGCACTGTCTAATAATGATCTTTTTGCTCTGTTCTAGTTGCACAGTTTACAAGAGATTCATTTCTAAATGTCTTGCAAATTCCAAATGACATTCATCACAAAGACCATCATTAACGTCTGCCGAAGCTATTATTTTATGTAGTGTGCATGCAGATAAATAAATACTTAAATAAATATATAAATGAATAAAAAAAAATCTAATTTTGTGTCGCACAAAGCAATTACATGGCCTGCAATGATAAGTACGTGCATGACAATCCGATTGCATAGTACCAAGTTCCTTTTAGCTACTCAAAAGCCATTTGGTTCTAAATAATCACTGTGCGTAGAGAAACAAGTGTAATGGCATGAAAACACTATGCGCTCTGAAGCCGGAATTTGCTAGAAGGAAAAGCAACGCTTTACACACATTTGATGAGACAGGAAGAGGCCACCGAGAAAAAAAAAATCACGTACATTTCCGAAGGAATCCCGCCAGTTTGGTGCAAATTTGTATAAACGCTCGATATTCGCTCGAGCTTTGTCATTTACACAATACTCAGGCAGTATACAACGCTGTAACCCATTTTACCCAAATAAAAGACAAGAACTAACCCCTACCAGAGGAGGACATTAGCAGCAGACTTACAGTGTACTGCACACAGTGGGATTAAATAAATGACAATTTATGTCCTTATATCGCTGCCTCTTAAAAGCTGTTTGACGTCATCAAACCAGACCTGCCTCCTCCTGTGTGTTTCCTCCGTGACTGGAGAGCGAAGGCCGATCCCAGTCGCATCTTGAAATGTACAAAGGTAACACGTCCTCTTGAAGATGTATGAGTTTATGGGCTCATGATTAAAAGAGCGCTTTCTGTGTCATCTGTAAATTAAGTTGATAAGTCATACTGGGATGAAATAGGGAACACATAAACAAAATACCTGCTGGAATAATAATGTGTCTCTTGGAGTGCCGATAACCTTTTAGCTGATTATTTCAATTAGGATGCACAGCTGGAGGAAGGAATTCATTCCAGCACTGGGTCATTTTATTTATATATTTTAAGAAACTGAGCAAATGGGGCTGACTAGATGGATCGCAGAAATATATGCCGGGCCATTCGCAGGACAAGTGGAGTTGTCTAAAGCTGTTTATCTCAATTCCCTCAAAATATGGGCATGCAATGCTAATGTCTCTGTTCCTTATTCTCAAAGTGCTGTTTGGTAAGAACACACTAACAGTGAAGCTGACACAGCCGGGAGGTGGAGTACTGCTAAGATGGATGAGACAGGCGGTGGGTACTTAGAGGTGAATAGAATAGTCATTTGTTTAATTTTGTAAACACAAAAAAGAGCAATCAGGAAAACAATTGGACATTACTAGAATGTATGGAATCTTATGAATTAAACAGACAATATGCCTTTTTTCTCTCTAATCGGCCAATTTTCAAAATATTTTGAGATTTTTTTTTTTGACAATCGTATTCGGTTTTTTTTTCTGCCCTCATTTCTAGTTGGCAAAATGTGAGCTTTTTTGCCTATAACACATCCATGTGACAATATGTTTACGCACTCTTAAAAATACATAAAACTTCTTTGCAACTACCATTACTTACATCAGTGAGACTTCTGCTGCTGCATCCAACGCCCCTGCTTCGTAGTTCAGGTTGCAGCTGGTGATGTTCATTTAGGTTTCCTCCGGCGACGTTGAGTGCAGGTTGCCGCCAACGTTGTGCAGAAGTGAGAAGGACTGTTCACATGCACATGCTGAACACAGTGTTGTCAGGACACGAACACTGACACTTTGCAGTGTGCTGAAACTGGAGGGAAGTTCATTCTAAGTTTTGAGAACGAGACTGTCTTTGCGGTCGAGATTTATCTCGGTCCACCTGCGGAGTTTTGGCAGCTCTGCCTGCAGACGAGTAAGACTTTCCGGTTGTCGAATATAAGATACCGGCACGTGCATCACTTTCAGGTCAACAACCTCAAGCTGAAAATCTCCAATAGCTGAGTGGAGTGTCTCAAAATGCCTCCGTTAGATTTTTTTGCAAGAAGCAAGTTGTTCATTGCAGATTAGACATAATGAGAACCCTGACTATCATTCAGGCTGGAATGATCTGTATTCCTCATCTTTTTTCTTCATCTTTTTCCACGGTGACAGCTAGATTTTACTGGTCAGTTAGTCGATCCGATTTGGCTAATATAACTTGGCTGTTACAACAAAATGAAACCAATCCGGTCCACCTGTAGCCGACGTGTCCTACTTATCTGAAGGCATTTGATGCTGAATTATAGTACACAGTAATTTACTGTTAATATTCTAGTAAGATTCCCTTGTTTCCGTCCATTCAACTCCCAGTCTAAGCTAATGTGATATCATATGACTGCAAGTCCCTGCCGTCTGATACAGAAAGCTATGGTATGTGTTGTGTTTGACCTTTCAAAGCATTTCCGTGTATCTCCACATATTCTTCTGCCCTCTGTTGGGTCTCTTCATCTGCTCATAACAAATTCGGAAATCTAGTTGCCCAGTCTAACCCTAAGAAAGTCTGATCACTACGGACTGACCTGTGGGACCTGTTCGTGGCCTACAAGACTGTGACACTTCTTCAACTCTGACCCCTGGGTAGTTCTACTCACAAGGGGTTCAAAGATGAAATTCCCCAAAATCAGTCTTGGCACCAGAGGGGTGGAATGGAAGTTCCTTTCCCCCTCAGGGCTACCAAAACTCTCCCAGCATTTAAGAAGAGTTCCAGAACAACCCCTTTGAACCAGCTTCTTTCCCCACCTCCTGACAGGTTTACAAATTTATCCATGATGCTACCATCACCTATATATTTCCCTTTTAAATCTGACTTCTAGAAGGAGTTACTTGACTAATGCGTCACAGTTAAACGGCTGTACAAACAACTGAAAGTGCTTTGTTAATCGTGCCCCGCTTCTGCATACCAGCTTGCTTTGGCCACGTGAGTAAACATACAAATAAATGTAAGCAACCTCCACATTCGAAACATATGAACAAGTACAATACTGTTCAGCTGAAGAATAAATAAACTGTGAGTTTGCACACAAATTAAATGAAATGGTGCCCATTATAATGACATTGCATTGTCTAGGAGCAGAGGAATAATGCACATGTAACTAAGCAAACTAAAACTTTTGGGTCAGATTTAAAATAAGAGTTGTGGTTCTTTTTACATTAATTCCACACAAATTAAACAACCATACACACATAGCTGTTAATCATTCAGTTTTTTTATACGTACAGTACTGTGCAAAGGTCTTAGGCATGCAACTTGAATGTCTGTTGAGAAGTAGAGATAGATTCTTATCTACCATCAGGGAGGTTTCTGGTTGGTCCCAAATTCATTCTGCAGCCTGAGAATGACCTCAAACACCCAATCTCAGTCATACACAACTATCTTGAGCAAAAAGAAGGAATCCTGCAACAGATGGTGTGGTCCCCACAGAGCCCTGATCTCAACACGATCAAGTCAGTCTGGGAGGACATGCAGAGACAGTCAAAGTCTGCAGAAGAACTGTGGCCAGTTCCTCAAAACGTTTGGAAGAACCTACCAACCTTTACCTTAAACTGCATGCGAGTTTGCATAAGAGAATTGATGCTGTTTTAAAGGCAAATATTGATCTGATTGAGGTTTTTTTTTGTCTACTGCACTTTTTAGAAGGTTTATTGATTCATAAGTATTCATGGCATTATTTTTGGAACCATCCTCGCTTTATAGCATTTTTCCCACAGGTGCCTAAGACTTTTGCACAGTACTGTATGTCATACTGAGGTAAACGTGAAGCACAAACCCACTTTTGCTAGTGTTACTGTGAAGATGCACCCTTTCAAAGACAATTTTTTGGTCATGAGCAGAAAGGTGCACCCATGCAATAAGACTGCACTTTCCCAACAAGCAAGGAAATGTTCTGACAAGAAGCGTGTCTCAGAAGTTCAGAAACAGTACTGTTTTTTCCTTTCAGTGCTGCCACTGCTCGCGTCTCCCTTCAAACGTGGCATTCTCACGACACACCTGAACTGCGGGATCGTGTCTCAGCCGCTCGCGCAGCTTATTATGAAGGGCAACGTTCACCCAACTTTCCTGGAACACAGCAAAACGCGAAAGGCGACACAAGTGCTAATGCTATAAACACGGCAGATCTTATCAGAAATGAAGACGTTGCGCAAAGACCAATGAAATTCCAAGCACAAACTTGAGACTATTCCTCATATCCATCGATTTTGTTCCGGCGCAATGAACTACAGTTTTGCAAATCACTGCGCACATATTTCTATCTGGTGCTAATTTCCAGTGGCAAAGATTCACTACATCAGTCATTAAATTAGGCATCTTCAAAGAGCGGATTAACAGGATTAATTTCATTTGCTCACACTCCCCATTCTCACTCCAACCAACTGGGGAAGCTTTGTGACAGCTTTGGGGGTTGCTGTTTGTAATTGTTTAATGTTCTGTCTACCCATTTATTGAAAAAGGATGCATCTGAATGAGCTGGGAGCTGGGGGGAGGAGCGTTTTGTGCACACGGGGCAAATTGCGCATGTCTTCGTGTGCACGCTCTACAAACACTGCCGGGACTTATCGGAAACTTGTGATATGATTGTAAACTTAGGCAGCTGTTTATCTGCCGGCGGCTTGTCCTCAGGAGGAGAAAGCATTCGGACAGGAGGCTCGCCTTCGATCAAGGGAGCGCCCCGGTGTCACCCTTGACCGATGCTAGGAGTGACACGTCTTTCCAGATGTTCGACTCAATTGTTCGGAAACGTTAGGAACTCAAGATGAGCCTCGTTGTTTCGCCTAATAAGGAAGCGCACCGCTTTATTTGATTTAAAAGAACAAACCGGTAATTTGATCTTAATTGTATTTTTTGTTTCGGCTTAAAAATGGACAACAGCAGAATTCATTCACTGAATGTGAGCTTCGGTGATGCGTGGCGTGTTTCGGCAGCTGTATTTTGGTAATGAACAGTTAATTCAACAGGGTGTGCTATGGTAATGTTCATTTAACTGAAAAAACTCCCAGTTTATTAAATGTAAAAACAATCTAATTAAGTACTTACTCTTAATACAGCATAAATGACTATTTATTAGTACCCTGTTGCGAAATTATATTAATACTCTGTTAAGGCGGTAAAGCAAATCATTCCTGCTTATTATACTGACGAGACATGCGTGTACATAGTTACCGTGGGTACCAGTACTGTACGCGACAGCTCTATTTCTTGCTCTTTGGCATTAGGCCATCCTCCAAGAATCAATATTCTACACATTTAACAGAAAATGAAGTAGTTTTTCTTGGGAGAAACAAAGTATTAATTGGTTTAACACGGGAGGGAAGACAGGGGCGGAGCTGACGCTGCACGGGGTCCGGCGAGGCTCGTGCGGAGGCCCTAAACCCCCCAGCTGCTCCGCGCTCGGTTCACTCGCGGTCTTCGCGCTCCATTAGCTCCGACAAGCCATCCATCCTGCCGCAGCCGAGCGGAGGAGGAGTAGCCAAGGACGCCGGCGTCGGAGAAAAGCCGTGCTCCATGAAAAGATGCAGCCAAGCATGAAATCACCTATCTCCAGCTTTAAGGGCTTACATGGATCTTTAATGATGAGTCCGTATCTTTTTATATGCCAAATATACTCAATGACTCCATTCTTTCCAATGAATATTTAAAGATGCGGAGGATGATGAAACTGTAATAAGATTAATGGATCCCACATAGCCTGCTTCGGTACGTTTGCTTGCTGTAAATTAAGGTTGAAGCTGCCCTTTAAAGATGCTTCAGGAGAAAGCCAACAGACATCAGGAGCAGGAGGAAAGGCAGGTGTTGCACATGGAACTGAGTGTTTGTTTTGGTTTAGATGAGCTTTAGCTGGGTGTTATTAAATGAGTGCTACCAGTTCAAAGCTTTAGTTTCACAACCAAAAACTAACTAGGAGATGTAAATGAAAACTCATTGCACGTGTCCCCTTTGGCTATATTTATTTTGAGCTTACGATAAATTGGTCTTTTCCAGATCAACATAGGATAACTACTATGTAATAGCAGACACCTCTATGTAGACACACCAAACTGCCCCCAATTATTTACACATTTATACGGGACAGCCGAGTAACACACGGTCACAAACACACCACAGTCCATTTGTAGTCACCAGTTCACCTGAGACACGTGTTTTTGGACTGTGGGTGGAAACCTACCTGAATATGCAGTGTATGTCTAAACTCCACGCAGACCTATGTCCAGGTGCTGTAAGTCGGCAGCGTTTGTCCTCTGCCTCGCTGTGCCGCCCAAAGCGATTTACTATATTAAGCACCGTAAAGTTATTTACCTTTTGTTTTTACACAATGTAAATTTCAACCGATAAAACAATGTGACAAAGATGTATAAAATACAACAAGGACACATGTAGAATCCATAATTTTAATGGATAAACAAGGAGCAAGAGACTGCATGTCTGAAAATATGAAGCTACCCTAGAGTTTGGATACCCCAGTAGGGAGGTTTTTTAAGTAAAAAGTATTAAAGTTGACTGCTCGATGTCAAAGGTTATATGACATTGACCTCAGCTTCCTGGCATGTCACCCATCAAGCCAGACTGCAGCTCGCATAGCTGCCAGGGAGACTTTGGAGGCACAAAGCATCCCAGTGTCAAAGGTTGGTGAAAACAAGAGGAGAAGGGGGAATGAAAACCTAATTCTGCCGGCAATGGCTTGTCAACTCAGCCGGCGTGTTTGTAGCTGTGGGTATAGCTCCTGATGTTACCAATTTTTATACTAAATTACCCATGTTATTTTCCCACTATACTGCAGTTCTTGGTTTAATTTCACTGTTTTTTTTCCCCACATTTTCAACTTGTTTTGCTGTTCATTATTCCAACACGGGTCTTTAGTTGTTAAACTACACACTCACTCTTACTAAGAGTTTGACTAAACTCAGCTTTAGCAACAGTAACAGCTTTTTTTTGCACATTACATTTTGAATATTTTTTAAGCTGTTATACAACTCAAATTCACATTAGAGGTCGAATCCATCCATCGATCCATCCATCATTGGTCTAATGTTAAGTTTAATTAAAAGTGGTATTTTATGTCATTAATGCAAGTTATTTGTCTCGCAAACCATGATCTAATGATTATTTTTCATAAATTTACTACAGGTTTGAAAAAAAATTGTGAAACCTGCAATACTAGTTCAGTTGTCTGTGCTGAAGATTACCTTCAAAGTCCAAAGAGCCCGGAGGAAAGGACAGAAATCCTTTGGAAATACTGGAATGACTTTATTGTAAACAACAAGTTTTGTTTCTCAGTATGACCACTGCAGACTGAGCGAGGTGAACGTTTCCGAGACGTGGTCACAGGCAGACACGTAAAGTTTTGAAAGATTGCCTTGAAAGGACGATTACAGCGGCATGAAATTCCATCCAGCGTTCTGCATTCCCTTCCATCTGCTCCAAATAGTAAACCTATCCCTTACACCACACCCAACCAACAAGCGTGCACAAACACACACACACATACTCATAGAGCACCGGTCCTGTATTCACCAGAGAACGACCCATGCTGCTTCTGGCTCTTACAAAAAATGGAAAAATACTAATAATCAAAGTAAAAACTACACTTTTTAGAAAAATGCAAGCACCTTGCGACATTCCACATAAATTGCATGCATAGTAGTCATCACACAATAAGGAGCGCAATACTTTAAAACGAGAGCTATATTATTATTATTATTATTGATCCTTGATTCTATACTAGCAAGAACCCAACGTAAGACCAAAGCGATGGAATTTATTCTGCATGGGGAAATCGGCATCCCGACGCCTGTCCGATCGATGCAAGCTGATGAGGAGCGGAGCGGTCGGGCGAGAGAAGGGTCATGGAGGGGAGAAGTAAATAAGAAGCACAGCAAACACCACTGATGAATCAGGCCAGCCCTGTTGACAAGGAGTGCAGAGTCCAAAGGCTGGTCTGCAGGTATTTGGGTGCTTCTTGACTGACAGCTGGCTTGGAAATAATTCTGCCCACTCATTTCTAGGGGATATATATAATATAACTTGAGGAAAAACAGCTATAACATCAACAAAATGCTTTACCTTGCATATGTAATCCCAGTCATTTAAAAAAGCTTGAGGTTTTTACTCAACACTGACACCATCAGCGCATGTGCTATATCCAAAAGTGGTGGTTAAGGTGCTTGTTGTGCCTGTCATGTTTGTAATCCTGTTTGCCTCCAGCATGTTTCTCTTGGATTTATTCCTGGATCCCATGCAGCACGACGGGTGTTAAACTGCCTTACGGACAATGGGCTTTCCTCTCCTGCACGTTGTCTCAAAGCTGTCTGCTGTACTTTGAGACCAGCAGTGCAGACTGAGAATGGATGACAAGTCACCCAAAAGCTGGTATTCTGACATGGGCTGAAGGGAAATATAGTGTCATGTATGTCCTGACACACAAGGAGGTTGTGTGTGTGCATTGATTCCAGCGTATCTAACCCTATGCACTTATGCAACTGAAGCCATCAGGATAAAAGACGTAAATAGAATTGCCGGCATACACCTTGTGAACTGTTGAGTGGCCAAATGGAAAAAATGTTTTGTTTGTTCCCTCCCAAGTGGCACATCCATCCAAACTGCCTGGTGCCCTAGAGCGGCGATCCAGGATCGGCTCTCTCGGCTCCCCCTGAACAACAGTAGCCACCTGTGCCAAGGGGGCCCGAGAACTGAAACAGGCCAGTGTTCTTCTGTGGTGGTCATCTGGTTCGCTGCTCTCTTCCAAGTACGCTGCCTGATGCAGCTTGTAGAATGAAAAGAGGTGGGTGGATTGCAATATGCACGCGTGAGGAAGAGTGTGCTGGTATACACCCCTCTCAAGTTGGTTTGAATCTTACTCTTCTGGTAGATGACAAAAGGACAGGTGTCCCTCCTGTAACAAAGGCCCCTTTCAAGAATCCCAGGTTCCGTGAAAATTTAATTTGTAGTGCATTTCAATTAAAAATACTCACCATGGCGACGTCCCGCATCACACAGGTGAGCCGAATGCCTGCCTACGTAGGACACTGCTTTTACCGTGCGCGGCAACTGTCAGATAGCCGTGTGTGAGCTGGCAAGCATCAGAAATCTCATGACTCTCTGGCGTCTGTAATAAATCTGAGCTCTCGAGCAAAGAAAGTTTAAAGAAGCTGTTAAAAGTTAAAAACACAAAAGGAAATCTTTGTGCAAAACTTGAAGGAATGAAGCGTTTTGCATAACAGTACTTCTCATTTTGTATAGTGCATTTAAAAACAGCTTCTAAAAGCACTTTGCAGTAAAGAAGCAAGTCACACAGGTTGGAACCATAAAACAATTTACAGCAAATTACAATTAAATGAAAGAAAAACAGCATCAACATAAAGCTATATATATATATATATATATATATATATATATATAAAAACACATGCACAGAAGTCATAGCATCTCATTCCAGTATTTCACTTTAATTCAGTTTATTTTTATAAAGCACTCTTCTCTACAAAATGACATGGAGCACCAATGACAGAAAACATACAGGTGACACAAGTGACACCGGAAACAAACTAAGGAAATAAAATAGCGCACAGTTTACTAATGCAGTGATAAAATATAGACAGCAGCGATATAATAAGATTATTTGGCAACCGAGGAAACAAATGAAAAAAAAAACAAAAAAATTCCCAGGGAGAATCTGGGGGTCCAACTACCAGCAATGCCCCCCCCCTCCCCTCACCCCTGGATTTTATAGTATAAAATAAAGTCCACGAGCGGGGTTGTATTTACATTATGGAAATTTACACCAAGTACAGCAGTGTCACCTGTATGATGTCTGCAAGATGTCAGGGGAGAGTGTACATTTCTTTCATATTGTAGCATATTTCAGCAGCAGCGCTTGTCCTTTTTAACAGGGAGGAGAAGTCTAAAGTTAGCACTTCTGCCTGTGTAAATTAGGGACAACTGAGCCAGTGTGGAGACATCGCTTGTCAAGGGTTTCTTCTCCAGTGTTGAGATGTTGCCTGGACTGATCGTGAATCACCCAGATACAGTCAGCCTTCCATCACAGGAGCAGGTGATCAGCAGCAAATGTGAAATGTGCATGATGAGGTGTCAGAGTGTATTGTTGTGGGGCGTCTGTGCGGCACCGCTGGCTGAGTCGCTACTGGGGCTGTGTGTGTGTGTGTGTGTGTGTGTGTGTGTGTGTCTGATGGAAGTGAACGCCGTCTCCCCTGGGTGAGCAGTCGCACGGAACTGTTATGCAAATGTGACCTTCAAGGAAGTTGCCTTTTAAGATAGATCATATCAGCTGTGTGATAGCGTGTCCAAATACCTTTCTGTTCGGAGGCAGTGTAAAAGAATTGTCAGTTTGTACATCCAAGGAAATACTGATACACCCCATATTTTTATATATATATTTTTTTTTTTCGCATGCGCACAAACAGTTGGCTAGAAAAAAATGGCTGTAAAAAGATGTATTATTGTGATATTAAAGCTGATTGTATGATTGTTGATGGGAGTTATTATTCTGTCTACAACACGGTCATAGACGGAAAATAAGGCCCTCTGAGCTTACTGTTTCATTTGACAACATCTGTGCATATGACTCAGGCGGGGAAATGCCATTAAGGTCCACCAGGATGGAGATTATCGCTCAAAAACAATACAACATTATACCAGGGGTAAAAATAGTGCAATGAAGCGTTATGTGACAGGATTGTTTTTGTACAATATGTTTTAATCAATATAATATTTCAGGTAATGCATTTCTTTACGGCTCAATGAATAAATAACAAAGCCCCAGCATTATAGAACAAGATTAATGTATGCAAAAACGTCTAATCACAGTTTGGAAATTGTTGCCAAAAGGCAAAAAAAAAAAAAAACAAAAAAAAAACGTGTGTAAGTTTTTCAAAAGCCTACAGAGGTCCGTAGAGATTTATAAATTGTTGCTCTCATTTCCTCAGCAGCGGTGTAAATTCCACCTTATGGTAGTTAGGAACATGAAATGCAGCGAAACTGGAAGTGTGCGCGTGCGTGCCCGCCACAGACATCCCTGCACCGCCGTGGGTTGATTTGACAGTTGAAAGTTTAGACAGAGAACCAGATTGTCAGTGTGAAACAATTTGTCACGGAGGCCTGGCGTGCTCTGGTTCAGATACACACGCCGCCGCCTTCTGCTTCAGCCGCTGACAGGATTGTCAGAGCTATTTGTCACAGTGCTGCTTAGAGCCCAGGCCAGGATGGCCCTGCTCTCACTCCCATCTCCGGTGAACGCCAGCAGCAGGTTAATCAAATTGCCAGCCCTTTGCAAGGCTGTTTTCCTCTCACCTTTGCATACCCATTTGAGCTGGGGGTTGTATACAGGTGTCTGCTTTTAATGGGCCCGGACCCGATATACACAAGCCCGAGGACGGTTTCCGAGAGGCGCCGGGATCGCCCAGCAAAGAACAAGAGCCGGGATTAACCTACAGGACAATCGGGGGTGTTGTTAACTCCAGCTCCAGAAGAGAGCTCTCGCCAAACAGCCTCTACAGCACAATGAGCCGAAAGTGCGGCGGAGCTGCCCAGGTACACGGCGCCTGCCTCGTACCGCTCGTCGCTGGCAGGGCTCTCGGCCGAACGTTCCAAGTTCCCCCATCCAAAACACACTTTCCTTTTGTTGATTTGTTTGTGTAAACTGCCTGTTTTGGCACTTTTGCCTCCTGTTTTCGTTGGCTGGCTCTTCTTCTTGTAGGCTGGGAGCCATGGGAATCCACGTTCCCGCTTTCTGCGCGCGATCCGTGGAAATGTGAGCACAACATCGCTCGCTCACAATGTAGGTCACCAGGGCAACCGTACCGAATACACTGCGCTTAGGAAAGAATTCATTTAATGATTGTACTATTTATGCACTCATTTGTATTTATGAAGTATGTAATGTATAAGGTGCATTTAAGCTGCTATTTGGCCATAAAGATACAGACAGTTTTATTGGTTTGATTAGTATGGGGTGCAGAAATTAAAATCTACCTACTGATATATTCCTTGTTCTACGTCTCATGACATCTTCATGCGCGCATCCTTACGTTCAGTCACCTGGCTTTTCCTCCATCAGTTCTACAGCACAATAGCGTGAGCGCAAGTATTAGATGTTATGGGCTGTCGCCAGAGCCGGGGATTCAGAAGAACTCGCTGTACACCGAGCCGCAATTTGTCAGGTTGGTAGAAAGCTGATTTTACCATGCTGGTCTGACTCACCCTGGGGATGGTCTCCGCAGCAGACAAAAATTACAGTATGGTGAGTTCCAGCTATTTTCATTTTCAAGTCAATCTCACTGTAATGAAATCATATCTAATAAACCTCTGAGCATAGTGCAGATACAGGTATAAATTTTTAATGTCCTAATCCCCCACCCCTGTTTTTGTCAGATATTTTATAAGATCCAGTCTTGTTAGGGTTAATAGCGGCACATGACTGCAGCCGCACTGACCTGTCCCTAGGAGGCGCTGGCACAACAACCAGGCAGAAAGCGCTGGCTCTCCGTGTCCGTATCGCGGTGCTGACATGTTCCAGCAGAAAGGAGTGGTGACATACCTCAAACTGGCTTTTCTGGTACCAACATTAAAAACACTGTATATGTTCAATTTTGGTTGAACTTCTATGAAAAGTTTCCTACTGTGAAAAAGACAACACTGAGAAGAGGCACAATACTATTACCGAACGTATCATCCGACCATTATCGTTTTTAATTTTACCATCACGCTTGTACCAAGACTTTGTGTCAACTTTTTAAATAAATATAGCCAGTCTTACACTTTGCTATTCCGTGATTTGATGTCAAATGAGGTATTATTCACCAATACTGCAGCTGCGGTAACTATTACAATTTTCGAGACAAATATATCTTTATAATACAAAGCTTTATAATAGTACATTTGGAGAGCTAAGTTCACAATTTGAGGTTTAGTTTATTCCATTATATTTGCGTCCGAAGATTCTGTGGGAATTTAAATGTGTCAGGGCGTGGTTGCCTGGGTAGCATCACTAAACGCCCGAAACCGCAAACAAAGAGATCAACAGCGAGAACGTCATGACAAATGGTGAAGTTCATTTCCCAAAGAGGACTACGGGGAATTTGATGACATTCACAGGACAGCGGGGCAAAGTCACATCTAGAAAATACAGAGACGTGCACATATCAAGCGTGGTTTCTGGTGACGTCAGTCACCCCGATGCATCCGGACGCAGTTTTGCTGTTTGCGAAAAATGTACTTAAAGGCTGCAACAACTTAAATGAAAGAGCTCTGCTAATCCATTTTCAAGTGTATTGTCGCACTTGATGTAATGGCCTACATAAAACATATCTGAAAGAAATAACTGACAGTCCAAGGGTCTGGCATCTCAACGGGCCATTCATCACAGAAGCACTCGAACCTGAGAAAACCCCCACTGAGCCTGAACCCACTCCCACATGAGCCAGCCATGCATACTGGCTGCTGTAATTGTTCCTCCTCCCCTGGTTGGTTTTCTGAGCACAGTAGTCTTTACAGTTTCTTTTTTGCACGGCAATCTTTCTGGTTCTGCATTTAAAAGCACCTTAGGGTGTCTTTAAAATAAACGGCGCAAAAAAGTGAGTTTTCCTGGCGGATTCGTGGGCTGACCGAAATTGCGAGCTCCAGCCAGCGCCGCAATGTGGTGCATTAGAAAAGAGTTCTTCGTTCTGATATTTAATTATATTTTTAGAAATGATGTTTCAGTTATTCACTACTAATGGGCATTGTGCGACTTACTACAAATATCAGGCATACTTGCACGTGCTTTCCATTTCCTGGTAGGAATCTGCTGAATTCGATAGAATATTTGAACTCTGTCAGAATTTGAATAATACTTTTTTATTTAAGTTAATTTGACAAAGAGGCGTCCAGTTTTTCTGCATTGTGTGCTTTATAAATCGTATGGCTTATGAAGACTAAAACATTTTGGTCAATTAAAGCGCTACTCAGGGCGAGACAGACAATCGGGCTCAACAGCCTGTGAAAACCTCATATTGAATGGAATGTAGAGAAATCACAGAGGACCAAACACTGACAGTGAATCATATCCTACAGGGGTATCCTTAAAAACCCCTCATGGGTAACAGTGATTCATGATTCATTCCTATTTTTCTAACTCTCCAGCACTGTGTAAGCTACTCGCCAGGGGCTGGCCTTCTTCTACCACCAAGCCCATACCTATCCTGGAAGTCTGAGCTCTGGAATACCCAGGCATTCCATGTGTAATGAAATTGTGGTGTTCAGGAATGCTGTTAGATGGAGACCTTTCAGTTTACGCATAAAAAATTCAATTTGTTCTTTGCTGTTTCACTTTGAACGACGGCAATTGTTCTAAAGTGGGACGACAAAATGGAATTTCCAAACAGCAAATGTCGTTGAAGAAGAACATTCTCCCAACTATAAACATTTTTCTAAGTTAAGTATTACAAAGCGGGCAAAATCATTCCTGGAAAATACTGGTAAGTATGTGTAGAAAATAACAATTTGAGCAGCTTTCGTATCAAAATAGGTCTTTGCAGGTAATCAGAACAATGAAATACATGATGAATGGTTATTACATTAGCAGAGAAGCCATGTTTTATTCATAAACAGCCAGAAAGATTTACTTCCCAAAGATGACAATTATCAAGAGAGAAAACAGGCTTAATTCAAAGAGAAAATATACATAAATTTACTCATTTAACAACTTAACCAAATAAGCAGCTGTATGCTAATGAAAACATTAAACAACCATTTGCAGCTAATTCATAGTTTAAAGATGGAAATCATTTCTTATTGTCTTTAACCATCTCAAATACAGTCAAAACTTGAACTTTCACCCCAACCTGAAATGCGTGCTTGTTTTACACGTTTATTTCAAGAAAGCTGAATATTTGAGAGCGGGCCTCATCAGTATCGGTAATGGGGTTCCTAAGGTGCTTCTTTATTAAAGAATCTGATATCGCAGGGACCATTATGGATGCAATGAGCAGCAAGGGCTTCATTACCAGATCAAGCAGGCCTCCCCTCAGCAGTGAGCACACAACAGTTCACCTTGGGATGTGAAAGCACCAAGAAAAAGACTAACATCGCTTTTAAAATCGGCTCAAACACGCGGCGAGTAATTGAAATAATGATTGTAAGACCAGCGTGCATAGATCAGCAAAACATATCCCTTCACCAGCTGTGCTATAATCTTACCTGCATTAGTAGTTTAATGAACTGATTCCCCTGAACAAGATCTTCTGTAAAGATTGCAGTGCTCTCGAAGTCTGAGCACAAAGGCTTTCCTTTAAGAAACAGCAAGCAATTTATTTGCCTGCACCTATCGGCGCCTGTATTTCTACACAGAATATAATTTAAATATCACATGATAAAAATGTTTTGAGAAAAAACAGAGGTCACACAATTAGTTTGGACAGCCACTGTGGTGAGGCACTATTACAACCTCAACACCAGTAACAACTATACTACTACTACTACTACTAATAATAATAATAATAATAATAATAATAATATGTATACACTTACATGCATATGTTTGCCTTCCGTGGGTGATGCACAGTGTCACCAAAGAGCATATTTTCAACTGACATTTCCATTCTTGTGAGGTATTTCTTGTGTGTGAGTTGCTTATTCTGTAATTTTTATGATATAAATTACACGTGGTCATACATCCCAATTCCTCTGATAGGATCATTCTTCATGTGAGTCAATTTGTATATTATAATACATACTATGCTAATTATTTCAGCTACAGCAGATCAAAAAATGGCTTTTTGAAAGTGAGAGTTCAGTCAATGAGACAATTTAGTTGGGAATAATATTGGAGAGCATTTTTGGTTGGAAATTAACTATACTAGCAAAGTAGGTTTTTATTGAGGAAAAAAAAATTCTCTGATGTTGTCTACAGTAAGTCTGTAAGCACTCTGTGGTGTAATCTGCTTTATGAAGAAGACCTTCTTCAGGAGGAGCTTCTCCCACACGCCACAATGCAGGCCTGACCGTCCAGACCATCCACACCTCCTGCACCGGGACGGCTCAGAGCCCTGTGTGGATTACTGCCCGCCTCTGCTGCCCAGGCACCCGGACCCGTACAGCTGGCCCAAACCTGCCCTCACACGTCCCCCCTACATGCAGCACCACACGCCATATCGGTGGCAAACCAGCTCAGCAGCTTCAGTCTCTTATCACCCCCCACAGTCCTGCCCTACACCACCTCCCCTTACTGACATCTCCACAAGACCCAGGCTCTTGTCATCACTGGCCGTGCTCTGGTTTAATAAGATCTGAGCCACAACAAAGAAAAGAAAAAAAAAACTGGAGACTCATCATGAGCTTTTGGAGAGAATAGAAAGCCGCACTGGTTCCTGCTGTGCTGGGTTCTCACCAACTCAGATGTACAAATCTAATCTCTGCATGTCTGTGCTGCGGCTGTGCCAAGGGTAAAAGACACAGAAAGCTGTTATTTGTGTGTTTGCAGTGCTGTGATTAGCTTTTCTTTACTGTATTAATAGTTGTATAATAAACTGTTAGTGCTTAACTAGGGATCAGACTGTTCATCTGGTTCATATGATTTGCATACTTCTCTAAATGCTGTATTACTTCTGACAGTAAAGTATATTTAAAGGCTGCGTCTGGGTGTTTTGAAGTGGCTCCACGAAACTTCTGCTTCTATCACGTTATATAGCAGTATGATGAAATAACTGCAAAGTGGCTCAGTTAAACAAGAGTTGGAGGCGAAAAAGAAAAGCCTGTGAGCAGCCGTGGGCCTGTATGAGGAGAAGTTTATTATACGAGGAACCGCTGCTATAAAGAACACTGCACGTTGCGCAAAAAACGGCATCCGATGGCTCCGATAAGTGAAACGGCTTAAATCGTAACTCGCGGGCCGAACAACAGCGAAGGTGGCACTCATTTTTCCCCGCTCAAAGAGGACGGGTCCGCTGGAAAGGTAAGGAACGCGTCGCGTGCGCGCCTTTGATTTGGAACACCTCGGCGAAAGACAGCCGGCCCCCCGACGCGGTATCGTTTTCGTACGAATGAGTAGTTATTCCGGTTGAAACGCTCCACCGTTGCGCCACAAACTAACCCTAAGAAATGTCTTAAGGATGAGAAAATTGCTCGGTGCTAAGCAAAGCACATATTTTGATATCGATTGCAGCCTATCAACTCCTGGGAGATCAGCTAAATTACCCCGTCCTTAATTGAGAGCCGCACTTAAGTAGTTCCCTGCAGAACTTCACCGCGAGAGAAGATTTAAAATTCCATTAGCGGCCGTGACAGCGCCGCCGTCAACCCGAGACAGACTTTGTCTGATCAGTGTCCAAAATGTTCAAGGTAATTGATGATAAAAAATGAGCCTCGTGCATCAGAATGATTGATGCCAATGACTTTCTAATTACAGGGCAAGACAGCTCAGATGTGGCACAGCTCTGAGTCACTGTTTTGTTTGCCCGATTCCATGTTTTTTCAACACCGGAAGAAGAGGAAAATGTGCTATTACGGTATTTAGATAATTGCAGTGTGCGTACAAGTATTGCTTATATAGGCGCGATCTGTTTGAGATTGTCACCTTTCAGCTTAGAAATAAAATGTTATGGGGATGAACTGATGTGATCCTCACGTCTCCTCCTGTCCAGGAACTAGATATGTACATAGTCTTGGCTTTTTTACATCTGTTTCTGACACGTGTTCCTCCGTCTTGCAGTATTCGGGCCTCACGTAAAGTGCAGTATCCAAATATGTGGTTGTAGTACCACTGTGAAATTTCCACGAGCATGGGTATCTCTTCTGTGGATCTGAACAAACCGTGGAAGTTCTTCGATGACTGAAAAGTAAATACGCACATTTACGGGCACCTCTGTCTTCACCTCCGGCATGTGCTACCGAAATAGTTTGAGCGCAGTTCCTAAGGATTACAAAAAAGATTTATTTAAATTCTGCCTATAAATTACTTTTTGCAAAAATATGATCACATTGCCTTATATCAGGAGTGAATGAATAATACATTAATTAATTTTACCATAATTATAACAGAAGAAAGTAGAATTCTGTAATTATTTGGCTCAAAGCATAATTTTGTGGATTAGATGTTAAGTTATTTAAAAGGATCTTTAAAAGTCAATACTGTTTAATATTTACATAAATAATAAAAAAGCTTAAACATCATAAAAGGTGAATTAAAATGGAATGATTCAACCTGCAAAATCGAAAACAGGTTTGCAGAGACAGGGCTGTTTTGACCATAATAATAATAATAATAATAAAACACTCCTCAGCCAACTCGTGCACTACTGGGTAACATGGTTGTGTAAGGCTGGCAATACATACCTGCAGCGGTGCACATGCCCTGCACCCTCATTTCTATTTGAAATAACAAGCTCAGATAGATTTATTTTCCACTCCATTTCCCATATTCATCATGAACCCAGGGCTTAGAATCCCATCTTACATCTAGGCCGGTTGAGGAAACATGTAAATGATTTCATTTGTCTTTGAAACAAGGACACCAAGGCAAAATTTTAAGATTTTTTTTTTTTTTTACCCTCCCACACCTTACTGATGAAAGTAATTCATGTAGTAAAAATGCAGTCGTAAGTAGAAGGATGTTAAATCATGTGGACAAGTTTTAATTATTTCTTTACTGTAAAGTCATTGGCTGGCAAGTATTCATGACGCTTCATGAATAAAACAGAAGGAACTGGGAATCGGGGCTGAACTCCCATTGTTCGCCCGCATTCCCTCGCTTACAAAATAGAGGTTTGCCGTGGGTCTGCCATCACCGCACGTGCATTTAACACGTTATTTTGCACTTTTGACGGGTGTTTTACACGGATGTGCTTTCACGCAGGTGTGTTTTTAACCGGCGACCTTTGACTAACCTCCCACTGGTAGGTAAGTTCAAAATTAAGCAAACAGCACCTGGGGTGTTGTCACAGTATCTATAAAACATGAAGTCAGCCACAGGAATCAGACAGAGCAGTGAAATATTTATCACAGTTCAATGTGGCCCTATCAAGAAAGCAAGGTGACTGTAATGGCGTCGGCTTTACGGCCCAGACGAGTCTAATGAATACATAAATTTTTCTGTACCTGTCTTCAGCCATTCAGAACTTGCATGTATTTGCCTTGCTTTAGCCACGCGTCTCCTAATGTGATAGTTTTCAAGGTTGCCTTTTTGGGAGCTTCAACCATTCTATCTGATCACAACAGTATGACTCTTTAAGTTCTTATATTCAGCAACTTGAAAGATCCGTATCGAAGGAAAGGACTTTCAAAATGTTTTTACAGCTGAGTAGTGTTATGCCGAGTAACTGGTTAACTGCGTTTTCATCAACGGATTTTAGAAAGCACGTTTCAAACATTATTTTAGAAAGCATGTTTTTTTTTAATAGCATTTTTGCTCCTTTTGTTGTCATATTGTGCTTTGCCTGACCTCTGAAGAAGACGTGGTGAAAAGGTTTCCGCACTGTTCTGTGGGGTTTTTCTAAGGAACGGGGCGGGATAATGAACCGCCGTTCTGTTCAATGCAAATCAAAATGATGGAAATGGAACTATGTGAAATTGCTAACTGACTGCAGCATTACCACCATGGGGGTTGACTCATTATTTTTCCTTTCAGAAAATGGAAAAAGGAAATAAGGAAATCAAGGAGAAAAAAAAAAAATCTGGGAAGTTAAGGCCTGGAAATACACTGAACCAAAAACGCGAACGCTTTTAAAATTTCTTTTTGCGCATTTTGCAAATGCTATCCGGAGCAGGAAGGCAGACGACATTTCACAGGACATATGTACGGAGCATGTGAACCTGTACGTTGCCGCAGCACGATGTTTTGCATGATGCCGGGTAATTAAATCTCGACAAACAAACAGAAAAGGTCGGTAAGTATCAGATTTAAAGGTCAGCTTTTCACTGGGCCCCTGAAGTCCTAGCTGCCAAGTACATGAGCCACCTCACCCTTTGAGTCTCTCACCTCTGCAATACATGAGCGTCATGTCAGAATAAATTTGAGCGTGTTTCTTTGCTTTAGCTGGGCTGTCCTTCCGCCTGTCAAAATGCATGCACAGATCTTGCTTTAAGACACAAAACTTTAGACATTCACCTGTCAACAGGTTTTTGGGGGCGAAAGTAGATGAGCTCAAAAGTTAATGACTCAAGTGAAGAGACATCAGCGGTACATATGTTTTTACCAGGCTCGAGCTGTTAAAAAACACAATATTCCACATGAGATGTGACGCAGCATCTGTCCCCGTCACTTCTTAAAAAGGCGGACTAAATATACTCTTGTCCTGAAACAAAATTCGCATATTTTGGATTCTAATGTGTATGAAGCCGAGCTAAAAAATGATCAGATTAATGGTTTAGTAATGAAGTATGTTATATGCAATGTTTTTGAGGCATGGCAGACCATCTACCCACGCTTGAATTTTGTGTTTTGTTATGTGCTGTTTTATATTTTATTCTTGACCCCTAGCAACTTGCAGAGGAAGATGGACATATTACTTTTGGCACAGACTTGTGTGCAACATCTACTATATTTTCAGTTAATATGTGTAATATGGGAAAACTGGCACATAATATATGTGTATGATATGAGTGCACTCAACACATGAAATAAAAAAATAAACAATCTCTGCATCTGTAAGTCTCAATCTCTGCTGGTCTGCTGTTTGGTTCATCTGTTTTCTCTTTATGCACGGTTTTAGTTTTCAAGCCAGGTATTTAAAATTTTGTACGCAACTACTTCTCACCCTAAGTGAGGTTTTTCTCTCGTCAAACTGTTTCTCTTTTACACACATATACACGCAGTGCTACACACTGATGTGTGCCTTCAGGCAGACCCTAAGTAATTTGTCAGGGTGAGGATAAACAGGCCACTTCATCCACACGCACACACACACACACACACACACACACGACCCTGTATATATTCCTATATTGCATAATATTATTTACACAGATTTCAAAATGTTTTTACAAATGTTGTTTATTGTCTTTAAAGAATGAAATACTAGTGAAAGTGTTTATTGGCATTGAGTTGATGTTATTGTATCATCTTAGACAGGCATTAAATCAACTGGTAAATAAAAACTAAGCGGCAGCCACACAGACCTATGTTCTCAGCACTGAAAAAAACAGTATTGTTTAAGTTCCATAAGTTCAAAGGAGTCTCTTTTTCTGCATTTAACAAACTCCAGCTTTCACTTCCATACAGTGCTGTAGAAAACACCAGTGCTTGACAAATAATCTTCAGTTGTGTGTAAATGTCAGCACACACGGGGACCTTTTCCAGACCATTCCATTGCAGATCTGCCAAGTGCTGGTCTTCAGTGTCTTAACTTGTGGGTCCCTTGTTGCTGATTTTAACCGGATACCAAGAGTTGTCATTGGCTTCACCATCAGCACTAAAGTTTTCAGATTTTCCACTTTCCGTGTTTTTAGTTTTCAACACATTACATATCCCAATTTGTGTGCTATCCATTTGAACATCTTTAAATACTTTTATAAGATCTGCTTCATCCTCTGCCATTAGTGTGGGGTGTTGTCAGCATACTGAAGACCCCTGATGTTTTGTCCACCAGTTTTGAAATTTTAAAGGTCTTCCACTACTCAAGTTTCTCAAACCATGTTTAGTTTAGAAGTTTAAAACCCGACAATTTGTCAGCCGTTTGTCAGCTGGAAACCATTTTGTTTCTCCTTGTTCATTCTAACTGCCCAGGGTACAACTGCCCATTCACAGTTGTAAATAGAAAAAAAAAACAAAAGAAACAAAAACATTTTTGAAAACTGCATCGTTCGCACTCCCTTCTTCCTTAAATTGTCGGAAACGGTGAGGTCAGACAGAAGAATGGCATCCCTATAATACAGCGAACTTATTAATCGCAAAGTTTCCGGCAACATTTGCATAACTGACATCGCTGTCCACCGGCGAGCGTCACCGGTGCTGGCAGTCACTAGACGGTAGAAATTGGTTTAAGCGACCAAAACGGTTGCGTTTTAATCACTCGAGGCGGGCTGCGATCGGACCTTTGGGAGAAACACCGCAGCAGCCAGAGGGCTTTAATGACCAAATCCTGTTAAGAAAATCACCACCTGTGCCCCAATGAACGCGATCATTTTAGTGTGAAGCAGGGATTGGATCACCATGTCATTTTTCCTTCTCTCCTCTCACCCAGCCCCCCTTTTTGGACGAATAGGCCCGAACGGGACCGCTTTTAATCAGTCCAATTTCTCTCCCATCAACATTGGCACATGAAACCCTGGAACTTGCCCAAATGCA
Organism: Arapaima gigas; assembly: GCA_900497675.1. Classification (NCBI taxonomy): domain Eukaryota; kingdom Metazoa; phylum Chordata; class Actinopteri; order Osteoglossiformes; family Osteoglossidae; genus Arapaima; species Arapaima gigas. Next base: position 676,900 of record UFQX01000210.1, on the reverse strand, counting down.
AAACTTCCTTCAAAGCTGTTGCAGACACTCAAACAAACGTGCGGCACGTACGTTCTTACTCGATTCTGGCCGCCGCTGCGGTGAGCCCTAAGCGGTCTGTTGAGGAACGAACGCGGTTCGATGGAGAAAAACAGCCTTTAATGACTTTGACTTAATTGCTTAATTAAAAGTGGACTGATACAAATGGAACAAGGCACTGCGGTATGAGAAGAAATCTGTTTATCCAGGTCATTTACAGTTGGCTTCAGCCGCTACTACTTGGCCAACTACGCAGCTCAGTGTGTTCATTTATCCATTTCATTTTTTTTTTTTTTTCCCAACCTTATGCAAATTGATGTCTATCAAGCCAAGAAAATTAATTCCACACAGTTTCCAACACGGTAAGTCATCAAATCCTTTGCTAAAAATTATACGTATGTTAAGTTATAGCTGTTTTAAATTCAGTTCCACTGTGCCCTTAGCTGTAAACTGCGATACTCTACATGTATGGCAAGGTTTTTGCAGTTGGGAACCTTATTTAGACTTGTCAACACAGACAAATGATACCAAACACTTTAGTGTTCTGGCAGGGAAAGAAAATGACAATTAATTATTGCAGACAGCTGTCAGAAAGCTAATGGAATGTGTGTTAAAGTTTTGATACTATAGCTATATTTACACTGGCGCATCTCACCGAGGGATTATTGGGTTGCTGGTAAGGAATATGCCTCAGAGGGCAAAGAGCAACACATTAAGTTTCACCGTCGCTGTAAATGTGACCACATTAATTACACGTCTTTGCCTTTTGCTGGTGAATTCTTTTCAGCGTTTTTTTTTAGCCTTAAACGGGCGCTTGTTTATATTTTCATCACGGTGACATTTGCCCGTTCAATTAAAAATTACACGGACCTCTTTTAAAGTAGTCAGAGTGGCATTTAAGAGGGGTGACGTGTGACTTGTCTATCTATTCATAGCATTCTGAGGTGTCTTATTTAATAATTTATGTAGCGCTTCACAGATAAGTAAATATTTGCATTATACCTGCGCAGATACTTTTGAAGTCTATTTTGCGCACGTGCTGGAATCGAGTGGGAAAATGTATGAAGTTGTGATAAGGTTAGCTCTGCTGGGAATATGGATCTGTATACAATCTCAAGCTCGATGCGGGTAACGCTGCTGGGGTGGCGGGCAGGTTCGAAGCTGAACTCTGAAGGTCACCAGATTGAACCCTGCTCCTGCTGTAGTACCCTTGGTGAAGGTACTTGCCCTGAAACCGCGCCAGGAAAAAAAACACTGTATGGCAGTACTCGTACTGTTTGGAAATCCATCACTTAAATCAGCAGAAATAAGCAAACATCTAGAGAGCTAAATGTGACCTCAACTGTCCATTTTGGCTACATGATAAATATAATTCCCCGATACATATGTTGCTAATGAGTAATAAAATAAGACCTTAATTACCTATTGTCTCAGCGGTACCCTCAATAACACTGTACTGAGACCTAGTAAGTCTCACGTGCAGAAGGGACCGAAGAGTCATTAGACTGGATTTTATGTTTAAATGCATCGAACTGCAATTTGCTTAATGGTTGAACTAAATTAAATATGTTGAAGTAATTAGAATAATATTTAAAAAATTTATACGCTGAGACATTTATGTCACCTTGATTTTTATTTATTTATTTATCCCCCCCCCCCCCGCCAAAACAAATATGATTTCTTTGTAAAGACATTTTCAAATTTTGCAAATGTTGATGATGTGCCAAACGTCTACCTGTGGGATTTGACTAATAATAATAGTAATAGGGACTTAGTTTACGTCACACGACGTTGCCGCCAGTCTCTGCCCCTCGGACGTGCTCAGCGCTGCTGTGGTTAGGCTGTCGGATCAGGGGGTTTCCAAGGCTGCCCCCGCCAACTACTTAACCCTCGTAGGATCTTCATTTACGAAGCTGAAGTCGACCGACGTCGAAGGATCCCAAACAGTAGTGGTTACTTGCGGTTTACCGAAATGGCCACGTGGCTGTAATTGTTGTGTTTGGTGAGCGACAAAGCCGGGACAAACCTCAGACAGGGACAGCGTGTCGCGATTGCACAGATGTCTATGTTTTGTTTTAAGCATCCGGTAGGATCATCCCCACAAAACTGTGAGGTCGTACGGTGCCGTGCGAGGAGCACTTTGACAGATCGATAAAACGGAAAATGGCTATTCTTTTTCTGTCTGACAGATCTGTCAGATATGACTTTGCCAATCAGGTGCAGCCAGATGCTTGAAGTGACAGCGCTGGCAACCTGATGGCGGATCCCGGATACCCACTGCAGGAGACTAAACGTGCTTTTAACGTTGACGCTGGGGGCCGGTGACACCTGCAACGCTGGCCTCGTATTAAAAGGCAAACACACGGCTGTATGGACAAAGCTAGCTTTTGCAACAGCGCAGTTGCATTAAACGGTAATCGGGCTAAGTTACACCTGGGAAATATTTTTATTTAAACTTCCCTTTCCATTTATAAAACTCCCTGCCAGCTTAAAAAGGCTTTCCTATTTAGCACCCATTTTAACACATTCTGAATAGCGTTTTGTTTCCAACACTAAATTTAGTTTATCTTCATTTATCTGTTAAATATTGTTCTTGGAGCTAAAAATGAAGTCTTACGGAAGCATAATCAGTTTTACTCCGATTTGTAAATTTCTTTCGGCCATGAGGGTCTGACTTGCAGGAATTTTCTCACATTCTTTGGTGTAGAAAAATAGTTGTAGTTTTCCTTGAGCTGTGCAAAGATACCAATACAGACTTAAAGCCTATCCTTGTACGAGGCCTACCTGATATAAAGGATAAGACCAAAAATGGACACTTTAAATTGCTGACTGACCCGTGCTTCAGGCCGTCCAACATAAGAAAAGAACCCAGAAAAAACTGCCATTATGAATTCCTCCTCATTACACTATAGAGTTTGCCGGCACTAGAACCTTCATTTGTTATTAAATGGAGGTTCCTCGTGTACAACTAAACTGTGAAAGATGCAGCATGACGCTTTAGAGTTCCTTTCGAAGTGTCAAGCTGGCTATTATAGTAAAACCCTGCAATAATGTGGCCTTGCCATGACACAAATTCGGATATAATGCCATTAGCTCTGCAGGGGGAAGGGTGGGGTTAAGAAGTGACTCATCTTCAGTGACCTTCTCGGTTCAATGCCTGGTCAGTTGCGCACAATATAATATGCTGTCTTTACTTTTGTACTCTGTAGGTTTTTTTTTGTCTCTTTTAGGAAATGGCATCTAAGTTTCTATTAGAATTATTCTACAATATTAGTAGAGGTTGTCGTGGCAGTGGCTCCCCCATAATACACTGCTGTTACATATTTGTAAATAGGGTTTAACAGTTGTGGGGAAGTACAGGGAGGTTTTTGACCCTCTATGTGAGAGTTTCTGGACAGGCATGTTGCTGTGCTCTGTGAGTGTTATTATATTTTTCACATTCTCATTTAATTGTAATAATTGGTCTCTTTCCAACATGTCTAATAAATGGAAACAAATATAGGAAAACATTTTTTTTAATTTCTATTCACAGCACAACACAACCCAGTGTTTTACACAATTACATTTTTGGACCCCACTTATTGCATTGTGCTGGGGTTTCAGGGTATTAAATATATCCAAACAAATGTATTTCATTCAGTATGAATGTATTCAAAGTTTGACAGACATTCAGAATTATACATTGCAAGCATTATTATATTATATCATAAATTCCAGTCTTCATAGTGCAATATTTTACATTTTATATATATATATAATGCTGTACAGCATCAGCTCATTTACAGGTGAAATACATTACTAAATACATTTTTGTAACAGGGACAATGTACCTGGTGGGTTACCCTTGAGACATTTCTGTGTTATATTTATAGGTAAACTGCATGTAGAAAACCATCACCACTTCATCTATTCTCATCATGAACTGCTTTTTCTTGGAAGTCTGGAGCATATTCCAGAATCACTGGCTGCTGGGCTATGAAACTAGTCTGGATGGTGTTTCATTGGCAGACCATTGAAGGGTGGCCACGCGTGCACAAAAATCACCCTCTATGTGCAATTTAGAGCGACCGATTTAGCTGAAACGCCCGACTGTGGGAGGAAACCAGAGCGCCCGGATGAAAGTCGCGCACACACACGAGAACAAGCAAACTTCACAAAGAGAGCCGGACTTGAACGCACACGCAAACAAGCCAGCTGCTGTGAGGTAGCAGCATTAATCCATGTGTCTCTGTGCCACCCTGGTTCACCAATTAATGTAAAACAAAATATTAAATGATGCCCCACATTACAGTCACCCAGCCTCTTCAGGATTTCTACATGTCTATATGTGTCATAAGGGATTCGGCGCCTGCAAACGGAGCAGTGGCACAGATTCTGCACAGACACAATCCAGTGTGCATTCTTTTTCGTCCTCAGCCATTTGGGAGAAACCCCAAAATAAATCCGCTTACTATCACACTCATAAATAAACATGAAATGTGTTTTCATCAACAAACTCCAACTAGGATTACTCCAAATATCACAGACCTAATTCATGTGCTGGATATGTGTATGAACAAAGGGACGTGATTGGTGAAAAAACAGAATGAAGCAAGTATTTTTATTGTTCTATTATATATGTATATATGTTATACACAATCGAAAACTATACATAAATATTCATAAACATTTCTTTTTGTTCTTGCCATTTCCAGAATACTAGTGCAGCAGTAAAATAAAATCATGGCTCTCTGGCCAAAAGCAGAAAGAAATTCTGGATTATTCCTCCAATAAGCTTTGTACAGGGTTTAAAGGAATCAAATAAAATGTATTAATTTCTTAAGAAATGATCAGTGATGAGAATGGATAATCCACTTGAGCCAACTCACTGGAAGTGAATGATCTACAAATTTAAAAATGAATACAAATTTCTGCAACAGTAAAATGTTCAATACTGCGAACCTCTTCATACACTATGGACTGAAGAGCAGTAGAATGAAAATGCTGCATTAACATGCAGAAAACGACCCAGAGCCAAAAAGACAACTATTATACATCCTATGCATCAGAGCCTGTAAAAGCACCTGTGGAAAAAGGGGTCTGTGACCATAAATCATACATTCTGCTGTACGAGGCTTGAACTCTGTCACGAACGTAAATGTCCTATCGATCACTTTTTTGGTGACTTTATTTCTTTATCTAGAATTTGGTATCGGTGATGGTGACAGCATTCCTAGATCCAGCATGCAATGGCTGTACGCTAGGTATCTGCGGAAATGACAAATTTCTTAAAAGTTAAACACCTAAAATACCTACATGCAAAATGATATTTCTATTTAACAGTGTCTTTGTGGCATCTTCGCTATAGGAGGGATTTTTTTTATATTGGAATGAAACACCATTAAGGAAAGGCAAAAAGCAAAAAAAGAACACATTTTAAAAACTTCATGACCAGAGGGTAGTCTTAGTTAGAAAGGCACTCATTTTGGGAGACATTAGGCCCAGCAGGAAGCTCAGTAAAGCAACCCAACAATGCAGCTTACTTAATTTAAAATGATTTTGCTGCTCCCTCCAGCCACGGTGACAGGACAGGAAGCAGCCAACTCGAAACCTCCGGGGAAATCTCCTCCGATGTGATGTACACACCAGTTTCTCAGCTCATGTGACCAGTACAAGCTCAAATGTAAATCCAGCAGCACCAGTAAAGCACCTTTTGCGACTACTGTTTTCCAGTGAGGGACTAGCGATCATACATGCCATCATCTTGCAGTAGTGAGCTGCAAAGCCTCCAATGACAATTCAAGAGGACAACTATGATCGTCACCCAAGGAAAAGGCTGAAAAAATTTTGGCCTTAATAGAGATTTTTCTCTTAGGAAAAATTTTGAAGTGTTAGGCATGCAACTTGAGTGTCTGTTGAGAAGTAGAGATAGATTCTTATCTACCACCAGGGAGGTTTCTGGTTCATCCCAAATTCATTCTGCAGCCTGGAAATGACCTCAAACACCCAATCTCAGTCATACACAACTATCTTGAGCAAAAAGAAGGAATCCTGCAACAGATGGTGTGGTCCCCAGAGAGCCCTGATCTCAACATGATCAAGTCAGTCTGGGAGGACATGCAGAGACAGTCAAAGTCTGCAGAAGAACTGTGGCCGGTTCCTCAAAATGTTTTGAAGAACCTACCAACCTCTACTATAAACTGCATGCAAGTTTGCATAAGAGAATCGATGCTGTTTTAAAGGCAAAGGGTGGTCCCACCAAATATTGATCTGATTGAGGTTTTTTTTGTCTACTACACTTTTTAGAAGGTTTATTGATTACTAAGCNGTCCCCAGAGAGCCCTGATCTCAACATGATCAAGTCAGTCTGGGAGGACATGCAGAGACAGTCAAAGTCTGCAGAAGAACTGTGGCCGGTTCCTCAAAATGTTTTGAAGAACCTACCAACCTCTACTATAAACTGCATGCAAGTTTGCATAAGAGAATCGATGCTGTTTTAAAGGCAAAGGGTGGTCCCACCAAATATTGATCTGATTGAGGTTTTTTTTGTCTACTGCACTTTTTAGAAGGTTTATTGATTACTAAGCATTCATGGCATTATTTTTGGAACCATCCTCGCTTTATAGCATTTTCCCCACAGGTGTCTAAGACTTTTGCACAGTACTGTATGCAGTTGAGGAAAACTTTTCAAAAATTGCCTAATTTTGTTATAAATCTGACCAGATAAACTCCTATAAATCCTTCTTCCGTGAATCTGATCAATTCTCTCACCATTTTATTACCCAGACAAATGTGTTTATGTGTTTCATATTTCTTAAGGTACAGGGTAAACATTTAAATGGGGTGTCAGTTGTCAGTCTTTAAACATATGCAATATTTCTCCCTTAAATACTGAAAAGTATTTCAGTAAGATTAAAAGAATTTAATATATATGACTAGCAGCTCATAAATGATCTCTAATAAATAAGGGGACAGATACAGTACTTCAATAATAGCAGGTAGCAAAGTGGATCTGTATTTTTTTTTTTTCAAATTTGGGTGGAATAAACCCTCCTGTTGTAGTACCCTTGAACTGGAAGCTGAGTTGCTATATGCTTGAGAAATGTAAAAGGTATAGTAAGTGATATATTTATCAATAATAAATATGCTGGCTTTTTTCGCTTTAAGGCAGCACAAGGTCAAAACTTTTTTTGGCCAAAGCGTTTCAGCAACTATGGGTTTGCCAAACATTTTGGTAAAAGATATTTCCGATTCACCTCAGGCAGAGCCGGGGTCAGCAAAATGCTGTTGGTCAGCAGATCCAAACACGCTTAACCCCACCCGACCCGAAAGCGGTGTCCCTCTCCAATCTTTACAAGTCACTCGCTGCAGACGCCGTAAAATGGGAAGCAGAAGCCGACTGTATGAGGCACAACAAAGTGGGGGCTAATTGGGTCTGTGAGACGGAGCGCAGAGTGGCGTGGCGACGGGTGCCCCCCGGGGACGCACTGGTTACTAATTCAGTGGGAAAAACAGTGCACAGTCTAATTCAACACATCATATACATCCTTTAAACACTGAAATGGTAACCAGATGATTGATCGAGGCACGTCGGTCCAGACAGCCGCCAACAGAGATGCAGCTGGCTGCTCGTAAAAAACGGACGTCTGAAAGAAGTACGAGCATCACGTCTCGAAACCGCAAAAGACAAAAAACAGATGCAGCACAGCGCCCGCTACAGTTCCGGACTAAACGCATTGGTTAAGAATGCAAACCACACTTTTAAAAAGCTATGACACAATAGACACAAAGGCAAATTACAGAAGGCGTGAAATATATATATAAAAAAAACTATAGTCAACTAATGGACAATAACTGTTAAAATGACAAAAGGAAGACAAAAGAAGGTTTGATATACAGGGGGTGTCTTTATTCCCATAGGATAGAGGCCAGCATATGGCACATCATATGAGAGAGCGACTGTGGAATTTAATGAGGAATTGTCTTTGATTTTCTATTCCTTACTGAATAACTCCTGGTTACTTTTTAATTTATGTTCAATTTACACTGCATTGCCATTGCTGCTAATGATTCCAGGACCAATTTGAAATAACCAGATATTGAAAGACCAATCAAAGCCAATCCCTAGATGATTCCCCGCGATGAGGCGTGGAAGGTATCGCGTAATTGTGCCGGGACCAATTAAATACAGTCCAGCTGGATCCAGCCCGAGCCACCTACAGTATATGTTGCTCTTATATTGCTCTAACTGGCCCCCTGTCTTGAAAGCCTAAAAGCAGTTTGACTGCATGTGGTACTAACTGTTTGAGAACCAGCTGTCGCCAAGGCACAACAATAGGAGAATCAAATTACCGGAAGAAGATAACATCCTTCTCCAAGAAGCACTCATCTGTTTTTCTCAATTTAATTAATACAACAGCTAATGGGACCCAAGGTCTGCTGCCTAAATGACACATTCGGAACAGCGGATTGGGTCGATTTCCAAGAGCCACGACGACGTCAGACATCTGATGGGTCTGGAGACGGGGAATTTCAATGAGCTTCACGTTTCTATCTGCCACATTCTCAGTAAAATTATGTCCCGGTCTGGCCTTGTGCTGAGAAAAAAAAAAAAAAAAGTCAAAGAGTGAAACTCATCGAAGAATAAAGATCGCCACCTTTTTAAGATTTAACAACGGCCACAATGAAAACACGCTTTATCTTCTCAAGAGGTCATAAAAATAAGAGGAAGTAATGCGGTACAAGACGATTCTTCAACAGTGTCCAAGAACATCGATCTACATACTTTATTTATTTATTTTTCAGACAACCAGCACTTTCTTCTACAGGAATTCATGACGTTAGATTTGGACGTGAAGCCATTCACAATCATTTAACTGTTTATACAGCAGGGTCATTTTTAACTGGGTGATTCCCTGTTAGTCAAACTTTCACTGTGAATATTCACTATAACAAATGGCAGAAGTCTGTACTGTAAATCTGTGTGCAAAAAAAAAATCAAAGCCTCTGCCTGTGAAAAAGTTTTTTTTTTTTAATGTAAGTGAGAAGATGTTTACAGTAGGAAAATGTGAAAGTGTTGCTTTGAGAGAGCAGCTCATGAAAGGAAGTAAGTAGAGTTCAAGAGAAGTGTCTGGCTGGCATTTTGGGAGCGTTTATTGATATAATGAATGCACTCGGCAGAAATTGCACGGTTATGCAGTTGTTCACAATAAACACAATTCGGTCAGTGGATCCCTGTCTCAGTTCATCTTTCAACTTTAGGAAAACGGATCGAGTTAATAGTTGGATTTACCCTGAGGCGCTAACTCTGGCAACAGAATTTTCAGCGCAAAACTGCCCTGGGATTGTGGAGTGGTGTCAGAAGCAAACCAGGGAATGCAATGAGTGCGTTGCAGTCTTATCCTAGCTGTTCTCCATGTTCGTGCTGTTTAGACATCTTATTTGTTTAATAATTCAGTAACTGATGTTTTAAATGTTTTGTATTATACAGAAATCCTTGATGGACTATTGCATATTGGAGGTGTATAAGAATGTTTCAGTAATATCTGGGGAAATGGGTTTGGGGTTTTGTCATGGGCTAAGAATGCTTTATTATTTTTTCCCATTTAAAACAATGGAATATGAGCTTAATTTATCCAAGAAATTTGCTATTAGGAGCAGATTAGATTTGGATACAGAAGAACGACTGTATGTTGTTTAGGTGTTACCTACACCAGGAGGTGGATCTTTTGATTGCAACGTCCTGCCCCAAACTATATGTTTTTCATTTTGAAGGCAGACAAAACAAAGTAGATACAAGCTAAAGCTCAATTGCTGAGGTCGCACATGATGACTTTCAAAGTTACCAATACCAAATAAGAAGCGCATTGCAAGATGTCACAATGCATTATTCCCAGCATATTTCATATAAATAGCATAGGGTCAGACATACTTGTACCAGAAAAAAATGGGGGGAAAGTGTGTCTCTTGTATTATTCTTAAAAAAAAGATCAATAAGCAATCTACAAAGAAAAAGGTTTGCTCTCAACATGGTGAGAGGTTATCAGAAAGAGGGCACACGTAACGAAGGGCCTTTCTAAAGGTGAATTGAGAAGGGATGGAATTCAGAGTTTGAGGCGTTCAGGAAAATGATCACAAACTCATGTAGACTCAGCAGACAGCCTGTACTGAAACCTAATTTAGAGGATAGAAAATAAAAAGCCTGATGTCAACAATAATGTTTAGTTATGTACGTGAAACCGACGTACGAGTACGAGTGTGTTAGAGATGAACCCCTCTGATCCATCACAGCCAGCGTTGTGACTGATCTTCCACTGAAAATGTTATTCTAAGCTACACGTCTTCACAAATTTGCCACATTTTTGGAATCTAATTCAGGGTTTTATTTTTATTACACATAAAATAGAGGCGTGTGACTTGTTTGCAGGTGAAATTTTATCTTGTCAGGATTTTTTTGATTCTCTGCCAATTTGTTAATGCTAAACACAGTCACAACCTGAGATTTGGCCCATTTGGGTTGCACGAGTTTCGTTTAACACCTCAAACCTCATAAGAGCTCAGCCCCCAGATATCAGCACATGACAGACTGTACAGGAATTCGAACGCAAAACACGACTGAACACCGTGGAAGTCGCACCCAGCAAAAGCTGCCCACCCTAAGCAGACATTCCACGCTGACATTCCACGAGAATAAACCCTAGTAAGAACATTATCAAAATATTACAGAACTGGTGAACTCAGTCAGCTACGTACAAAAATGCAAACAGTCTTAGCGGAAGCCAAGACAGAATTAATTTACATTTCCCCCTCTGCACCGTCACAGCAAATATGTAAATTTTGTTTACCAGCAAAGTGTACTGTATGTAATACCTAGATATAAAGATCACAAGAAGCACAGGCGGACACAGTATTACTGACTCGCAGAGTAATTGATGAAGGGAAACTATCGTGTGATGTTCCGTCACGATAACTCACGCTAACATCTGAAGCTGTTTTGTCCATTTGAATGGGATTCGGTGATGCTTTACCAGAAGTCAGGTTTAATTCTGGGGCTCAGAAACACATACAAACGTTTGCGACGGAAATGCTGAAATCTTTATGAGAACTCACCCTACAAAGAGCTGTTCACTCAGGAAAAAAATGTAAAACTAAATTTTAAAAAAACAGCTCCAGAGCAGTTTGGCAGACTACTATATATAGATTGAACAGGAATTCAAAGAAAAATAAAAACAATCCATACAGCGATATAGTGACGGGGAAAGAGCATTTAAGTAGAGGTACAATCCAGGTCTTGAACGCCCGTGAGGCATCAAACTCGGTACAAGTCTCTGACTCCAGAGTAATAATAGCAGCGAAGTTATCACTGTATTTCGCAGCACAGCAGGGAAAACTACTTAAATGATTATGATAAGACTTAATAAATGTGCCAGTATTCACTTGTATCTGAATACAAAGTTTATTAAAGCTAATTGCTTTGAAATCACTTTCTGCTTATTAATAACAATCATAGTACTTAAAAGTGGAAATATAACACTTGAGAGCATCAAAGCGGCCGTTTAAAATTTTTCCGGAAACCACTTCACTCCACCTGCATGTTTAAAATCACAAATAAGGAAAACAAAGAGCAAATTAATTTTAAACCTCACACTAAAGATGAACATTTTTAAGCATTGTTGTCTTGTATTTGATTACATCTCACTTTGCAAGCAAAGCAAAATACATTTTTAAGGCCGATGGGAAAACCGACACACACAATGGACGCGCGCTAATATAAACCAGCGTCCCGAGTCTGATGCTCTACACCGTATTTTTCTTCCGCAGCCCCGCGCTGAAAATGGAACAATTTTTGTACACTGTGGTCCACCAGGCCATCCGCACACATTGTGAACACTGGAATTGACTCTGGTGGTGACCTTGGCCTGAATAAACACAGTGTTCAGTCTGTGGTTGGACTCTGGGGCAGCAGCATGTCCGAGCTACTGCTCTGTGTCCATCGCCGTCAGAACACACAGAAGCCATTTTTGCAACACTAGACCCAAAGGGTAAAAAAGTCAAATTATGACAGCAAAACACAGCTAGTTTCTTCAGGGCAATATTTTCTGTATGGAATGTCAAAAATGAAAAAAAAATAGTAAATGTAGCTTTTCCACTGATAATGTATCGACCCTTTCTTTTAATATACACTAAAATGAAAAGTAACACGAATGGTTTGTTGGCAAGTGACAATTTCCTTGTACCCACAGTCATTTCCCAAATCATTTTATTTTTGTCAGGGGATACTAGAGAAATAATAACAAAATAAATACAGTAACAAGGAAAATTTCAAATTGGCAGTGGTTTTGTTAAGGCCCACAAGCAGACCTACGGACATTTCCAGCACTTCACAATGTTTTATTGACTGACAATGTTTTATATGCCTTTTTTAACAGCGCATAAGTATATAGATTTTTTTCAGTAAAAAATAGCAATAGCACAACTGACAGATTATCATAATACTGTCTAATGAAAAATCGGAGCCAGAATGACTGTGAGGATATTAACTGTTCAAAATGAGTCTTTCATCAGAAAAATGACAACAGAGTTTATTACAGACATGAGTGGTCAAGGCAGCTAAAGTCTGTGGTACTGCCGGATCTGCGGAAAGCAGTTACCAGGGTAATCGAGGTAAATGTGTCTACCTTATATTTCATAAGTATTGATGTCGGAAACATTATTCCCAGTGCTTCCTTGTTTTGTCCACTAATACACAATGTACTTCTTCTCCGCTGCACTGTGGGGGGTCATCCTGAACTGAATGTTCAGAGGTGCACAAATTAAACAGGTATGTTTCTATATAGTGGTACCAGATTGGCGGTGCAGAGATGTAAAACACAAGGTAGTGTCAACCCACAAAAATGCATTCCCAAACCAAACCTACCAGTGTATTATTCCATCCATCCACCCATCCATCCATCTATCCATTACCCTGCGTAGGGTCACAGCAGTCCAGATTTCAGGGCAATATTTGCAAGTGTAAATAACTAGTTGAATAATCAAAAGCGAAATACAGGCTCAAGGTTAGTTAACAAACAGTCTTAGCAACAATTCTTTCTTCTTGCCTTTGTGTACTCTTCTCAATCATTTGTCCTCTTACTGAAATAAAGTTCCTTATAAGTAATAAAGAAGTGGCTTCACCCCTAGCCACTGCATTCCATAGCAAAATTAACATTACCTATTAAAAATGTAATTATTCCTCTTTCATTAAAAACAATAGAATGAAAAAAGGATGAAAACAGTGTTTTACAGTGTTACAGTATACTGTATTTTATTTAACTGTAATAACAAACTGCATTTTCTCTGCTCCTGCCAGCCACTTCCCAGAAGGATTTCTCCTGATGGTGTTTAAAAAGCAGAAATATGCAAAGTACAATGCAGGTGTGTCGTTCCTCCTTTTCTACAATATTACATGAAATACTTTTTCTATAAACATATTCACAGGTACTATTTACATATTCTTCTAAACTCAATATCCATTTCATTTTCTATAATTATTCACATTCACGTTCCACTGACTTTCCCCGAACGATTCAGGGTGGCATGATATACACTGCTAACTCTTTCAACCACGTAACTAATGCAGTTAAAGAGAGGTGAACTTTCCCACATACACCCAGGTCTGTAACTGACAGTCTCCATAGAGCCAGAGAGAAAAGTGTGCGATAATTGGACAAGTGTCGTGACCGCATTCAAAGTTATGTCAGTTACACACGTGTCAGTCAACATCATCACTGAAACATGTCAGCCGTGCTCTGGTGTCACCCAGCAGATACACGCATATATTTAACATTTGCTTAAGTGACGTCCCTTGGAGCTGCGGCAGCTGGGATCACTCACGTTGATTCCGTTTTTTTCTGGGTTGTTTGGGATGTCGGCTTGAATCCAGCCAAGTCTGTGTGCGCTTTGTGTATTCTCTCCATCCAAAGACATATTTTCATGTATATTATTTCACTTGTAGGACTTCTGGGATGATATGCGCTTGCAGCCTGTTTATTTTCTTGTTCTGTGGATCAGTATGCTGGTTTGAACGGACTGGCGTATGTACTGATGTAGCCTTCCTCGTACCCTGTGCTCCGTGGGATGCTCTCCCAACCACCGAAAGCATGTCTGGCTTATGATCAGTGATCCATTTGTTGTTCTTTTTCGTACACAAGTGCTGACAAAATTCCAAAGTGTTAAAATAGAGCAGATGCTTTGACAACTAAGCAACGCTCTCTTACACTGAAAAAACAGTACAGGTTGGTAAGGAAGTATGTAAGATGGAGATATATTTGCTACAGTTCCTCTATGGATGGCTGTCCAGATACAGATACAGATACAGTGATTTTGTCTTCCAACCCCCTCCCACTACAGGCTATCTATTGCCATCACACCTGCTTGGTTCTCCTAATCCCATTTTATCTCCCGCTCACATGTGTCGCTGCACCCCGATGCCTTGCCCGCAAAGCCTGCACCAAGGCCACCGAGTCGAGAGCCAAATAATGGACCTTTCAGCCTATCGCTGACAACGCAAAATCAATCACTCCCTGGAAACGGTCACCGTCCCCGGGCTCTTCTCATGCACATGATTAGAAAATGATCCGCACTGTGCTCTGGTTGCCATGGGTGGGACCTGCAGTGCTTCTAGGTTATAAAGACAAAACTGAATTCATTGACCAGTTGAAAATCTGCATATGTGCCGCTGACTCACAGGATTCGGCAAGATTTACAGGATCCATTTAAGGAATCGGCGCAATACGTCATATTTAGAATGTTCCGGCTATTGTTTGCGCGTGTCTGGAAGGATACAGGTTGCTCCTGCGATTCGGTGTGAAGGGTAAGTATCTAGTTTCAAGTGCCAAATAACAGGCTTTCAGCTGAACTGGGATCAGAGGGCTGCTTCTTTGCCGCGCTCGTCCTGGGCCATTTAGATGTGGTCTGGATAATGGGAAGTTTCTTTCACGGAAGGATGAATCAATGTGGGAAGAAGAGGAGAGTTTCCACCCCATTTCCTCCTCTGATTACCCCACCACATATAGAGCTCTGTAATAGCTTGTTGTGTCTCATAAATCTCTTTTACTACTCTCAGATCACAGCCATATTACAGTGTATGTCTTACATATTAAACTTAAGGTATTCTTTGGCAGTGTGGTTAAGGTGTTTAGGGACAATGAGTTGGAATTCCCATTACTTAAAGATGATGCCTTTGGTATGTTGCACAGCATAAATATGGCAGTAAGCAAGACTACTCTCCGGCACGAAGGATTTCACCTTGCATACAGTCCCTTCTACTTGCTTGTGTGCAGAGGGAGGCGATGACTTCGCTCAACTACATTGAGTCAAAATGTGGACTACAAACCCCTGGACTCATGACAGACTCTTTTTTCTCCACTATACATAATGCCTGTCTGAAAAAAGGAAAGAAGTGAGTGTTACAGTTAAACTGGATGTGTCAAGTTGCTGGTCAGACTTTTAGATTCTACTTAGCTAGTGGTTAACACAGAGGACAGGAGGTGGGACAGGGGTGCTTTTCAGAGGAGCAGCAGCACCACATTCAGCAGTGACAGAGGAAGCCAACGTGCTAAAAGGTGGCTAAGCGCCTCCTGGCCACTTGATAACAATTAGGAGCAAAATTCTCATTTTACTTGAGAGGAAGGAACAAAAGCCAAAGTGAGTGCTCAGGTTCGTAGGCCTTGCAGGTTCAGTGTAGGTGAAGGTTCGTTGGAGCCCATGGGCTGGAACTGCACAAATTTGCACAATAAAATGGAAGGGAGGAAGAAAGAAGAATTTGTTTTCGCATTAAACCTTTGCATTGACAGTGGTTGACAAAAGCTACTGTTCTCTTTCTCGCAGCCCCATGTGGATGAGGAGGTTATTAGACTGGGACGTGTTGGCCTTAGAGGGATGGACTGTAGCCTGCAGTGCTGACCCGCCTCTGGCACCAATGGGTTTTGAACATAAAATCACATTCATTTTCAATTCCTTTTAATCTATTATCCTAAGCCTGCATACACCTTATTTAGACAGTTAAACAAGCCAAATTCATCTTTTGTGCATTCATAAGGAAAAAAAAAGTATCTATAGTACAGCCACAGTTTAAACAAACATTTTTTGCACCTCCAACTTTTTAATTGTGTTTTCACACCTGCATTTGTTTAAGGAATTCATTTTAAGTTCAAAAAGTAAAAAAAAAAAACAAACAATTTTTGTTTCCAAACATTGCAGAGTTTCTACCTTTGGGTCAACATATTTTGTTTTATCGCTCTCATTTTTTGCTCTCTGTAATCATCTATAGACTTTCAGGGCAATGTAAGTGAATTGTAGCTTAATACAGATGTTTAACTGAACAATTTCAATACTGTGAATAAAAGCAGGACCAAAAAGGAGGCAAAGTGGATGGGTACAGCAAGGGTGGCAATGTGGAAGGCAGTACAGAGGGCCTGTATTAACCTTCAGCTGCTGATCATATAAATCATAATCCAGAGCACCTTTCAAAAATAAATAGCATTTCTTAGCATGGCCAAAAAATATTTCAAGGTGCATTTTTCTTAGTAACACAAGATAAGGTTCATTGGAGACGCATGCAGTGGAGAAAAAAAAAGACAAAAAAGAATGCATTCGATAAACAGGAAAAAATTCATCAGCCATTTTTAACAGTAAACATTTTGAAAATTTACTAGTTCAAATAAAATTTTATTCATACCATTTTGATGTTTTGATATATTATGTACTTAACCGTCACTTTAATTCAAGTACATACCGTAGATTAAATTTTTTCGGCGCATTTAACTCAGATCAGAACATTATAGGAGAAAAGGAAGACAGTTATAAGTGGTAAACAGTATTAATGTGAGTATAAAGTATAAATTAATAGATTTAAGTAAAAACCTATCAGGTCTGCCAGGAGACCACAGAGTATTAGCAACAGAACCCAGAGGAGTTGTACGCCAATACAGAGGGAAACATATTATAGTCGCTGGAATTTTGTTCCCTTGTAAACCTGAGAACCACCCCCACCAGAGAGAAAGTAACAATTTATGCTGAGACAAAGTTATTTTATGGATTAAATAAAGTCAAACCTGTTCAGTTTTCGTAACAAAAATGAAAAGTGCATGAATACAGGTCAATTAAGCATTTTCAAATATCGAAACCTCCAACCTAACAATAATGGGTTACTGTTGATGTTAACCATTTTAATTTAGGTTCAACTGACTGAAAGTGCGTAATGACTATGATATTATATTGTTTTCCTCTTTGCTTCGTCATTTTAACATAAATTGCCATTAATCCTATAGTGATGGAGTTTCAAAACTGTATATCATTAATCATTCGCCTTTAAGAACCTCTCTTCATACGGCAAGGTAACGGCGATTCAGGCCCTGTTCCAAACGCAGAGGGACGTCACAGGCTGTATACCATTAATTAAAATATTTTAATTTATGGATAAATCTTTATAATATTTTTAATGGCTTTATGCCCACATCCTAAGACTTTTCCCAATTAGACTAATTTAGATGTGACTCCTTTTTTTTCTTCATACGAACAAAACCAAACACAGAATTGCGTAGCCTCGAGTATTAAGTTTTGTTCAGTATTAAAGTATGTATTTCACTTTCTCAAGGACATTTCCTAATCTACTTTTAAATCAGTTCTGGGGTTTGCTGTGATTTTTATTCACTTGCTTGCAAATCACAATTAACTATTAATTCTGTTTTTACATCCAAAATGAGGAAAAGGACATATTTGAATTAATTTATTGCACAAAGAGGGCAAGAAGCCCTTTCCTGACATGTATATAACTAAATGGCACCAATAAAAACTACAGCCATCTAGTGTATATGAAAAGAAGAAGAGCAGGAATGCTGGTTTTTGCATATATGCCAGAAAAAGGGTAATATATTTGTAGAAATCCTGCCTGCCACAAAATATCAAGAGGTTATGCTGACTGTAACAAATGAGCCACCTATTGTGATTTATCAACACTGACTCTTGCCCCACTGCACTTTTTAAAATGCCTTTAAAAATAAAAAAAAGGGTAATTTTCAAGAACACACTCCATTACGTCTTCATGCGTTTGAAAAAAACACCGTTCTGCAAAATAATTACATCGCTGTGTCGTCTTGCACATATTCAATTCAGACACGAAACTCGAACAAGCTTTTCAGAGCCACCTCAACCTTTGACCTTCTTAACAAGTTATAGTCAGACTTACTGTTTATGACTTTGCCTGGAGAGGTGAGAGTTTATTCCAGAGGTGAAATTTGCAGTCTTTTCCACACAGAAACATCTGCCAAAAATTCCCGAGTGGCGCTCCCTTCTTGTTTTCTGGTATTGCATTTCTGGCTGACTGGCTTCAGAAGACTGTCATACCGTTTCATTCTACTTGCTAAACTGAAAGGGAAGAAAGGATACCATTAAAAATGAAGTATTTTTGCTTTTAAAAGTGTGCTATATATTGCACGTAAATACAATGGCAAAAGTGCAACGGACTTCACCCGTAAAGGGCCATTTCCGTCGCCCCAGGCTGCGTGTGACACAGACCTTGTTAATTTGGCTTGTTGAAACCTGCTGTTCATGCTATTGTTTTCATGCAGCCATGAGTGCAAACAGCAGATGCTGTGTTTGAGCGAATTAGAGAGCATGTGATTTCGTATCCATTGTTAATCTTTCAGTGAGGCTTTCGCTGCAAGACGCAGCAGGGCCTCATCTTGTCAAACATCCTTAGAGAACGACTGTGAGTTTCGTTTGCTGACAGTGAAGAAAGCATAATGTCGCTTGATGTCATACTGCAGTCAAAAGTTCGATTGTAAAAGCCGTTCTCTCAAGCCGGAAGTTTTATTCAATAGTTAAAAAAAAAAAAGCATCGATGCAAACCAAATGTAATTTGACTTTTTCGGTAATGACACGATTTCAGGATCATTGGAACATATGCATTGTCCCATATCGATCGCTATAATTCCAAGTGGGAAAAAAAAACAAGTGAATATAAAAAAGTTAACATACTTTTCCTTGAAATGGACTGATTTTTGTCCGCAGTGGACCCCCTGTTTGCTTTGTGCCCAGCGATAGACTCCAGATCACCAAGATCCTAACCAGGTGAAAACGTTTCATGCAAATGGATGGACAGATGGATTGAGGGAAACAAATTTTTAAGAAATGTATTAAATTGCACATATGTACATACGGCCACAAATGCATTTGTAAGCCAACGTTCTTTTGTGCATGTAGGTAGCTAGATAATAGGCTTCTCATAGAACACTAGAAGTTAATTTCAATTAATAATTCATAACTAGATATGAATATCTTTTATGATAGATCACTGAAGCGTGGAGAGCTCCGTGTATTTGCGGAAACTGTAATTCCGGTTTACGGCTGCAGACAAGCCAGGAAACAACTTTCGGCAAAAATTTCAAGAAAAGTAAATTATGAGCCAGGTATTGACATACAAAAATGTATGTGTACAATCTATAAAAAGATGTGTATCATATAATTGTAAAAGAGCAAAGAAACTTGAAAAACACCGAGAACGGAGAAATAATATCTCCGAAGATCAAGTAATTACTTCCATCAAATTAATGGTAAAGCAGAGTCTCAGTCATTTACATTCATGAATATAAATGCAAGATTAAATGAAGAGGAAAACAGAATGCTCTCACACAGAAAGATAAGTGTATTGACAGCAACAAACTATTACACAAATCTTTATTTTCAACTTCACTCCACCTCCTGAATGGCACCAGCTTTCTTTTTTTAACCAGGGTGATCGGAGACATGAGAAGGAAAAATGGGACACTTATTCAGTCAGAAAAGCTGAGAAGCGCAAACATTCTTCACAACAACCCTAAATAATCAGGTGTGTGAGGAAAACGCGGCAGTCTAGTCATGCAAAAACATTTGAAACCTCTGGAGGTATTTATTTATTTCTATATAAATGCTGTACGACAACACTGTTCCTTTTCATGGTGCTTTACAGATCAAACCATGAATCCACTATGTACCATTTACTCTGGTCATTTTGGTAATCGTGCTCTCTTCTCCTTTGACATGCTTAACCGGCATCGAAACCTAGAGTGATTCTTTCAGTGTTGAACAAATTGTAGAGTGAGTGCACTTATAAAACGATTACATCTTTAATATCCTCTTGTTTAAAAAAACAAAAAAAAAACTGGGAAAAGCACATAAATGATTGCTAATGAAATGCTGTCACTATAAGGATAAAATAAGGAAATGAGCACAGTTGATACGAAAGGCTGGCGATAGATGGTTCTCAAACAAACCAGCAACAGATTGTTTCTTTGCAGCTATCCTGTTTAATAAATTATGGACATCATGATGATCTCCTCTTGCTTTTGTTATGTGACAAAAAGAAATGGACAACTCTGCCATTAAGGCCTTGCTGAAGTCTAACTGGTCGACAGAAAAGTGGGGAGAAAAATACAGCAATCCCTTAGTTTGCGAAATTAATTTGTTTCCGAAAATGTTCTGAACATCAAAAATTTTGTACACTTAAAAAAAGCTATTTCCTATTATTTTAAATGGGAAAAATAATAATGTTTTCCTAGCTGATGATGAAACCCCAAACCAGTTACAAATATTACTGAAGCACTTTAAAACACCTACACCACTATGATTTCAGCATGATGTAAAGCACATTTAAAGCCAAGTTCGCAATTATTAAACCTTTAAGGAGGTCATTGCAGCATGTGGGGAACACACGTGCATGCAATGTGTACAGCGAGCGCACCCTACCACGCATCTCGCCCCTGTCACACACACGCTACCTGTGGTGCTCAGTTCCCCTGAGAACTCTTGATAGATACCCCGGCTGCATCCAAGTTTCCCTGACACCCATACTAAATTAATCCCTGTCCAGAGATGTGAGTGAGAGATGGAGAAAGACCGGGGTTGCCACGTTCCAGAGTTTGAGACCCCACCGACAGTTCAGAGTCTCTTCTCCCTGACCTCTTACTGCACAACTTTAAATAATTTATTGAGAATAAACTACAAGAAAACCTGCATTTCCTCTTGTCCTACTAACCAGTGCATTTATCACAGTCCATGAGTATGTTTCTGTGCACTGCACTTCAAAAAATAGTTATTTTTTCTTATATCCAGTACACAACAATGGACATTTTTAAAAATGCATGTTAAAAATAAGTGCAATCATTTTAAAAGTGGTTGTCAAAAGGTTTGTTGGACATGTTAGCTTTGAACATATAAGAGTTAACTCTTTAAATATCTACAATTTCACAACCGGATTACGCACACAGACAAAGGGAACAGAATCCAGACAGGATTAAGTAAAGCAGAGAAACAGCTTGTGGTAGTGAACAACTTCAGAGGCTTAATTTTTTAAATATGTGAATGACTGAATTGTTTAATTTCCTCCTCCTTGAATTAACATTTGACCTACACAATAATTCAATAATAAAGAAAAAATAAATTATAAAAGAAAAAATTTGTATCAAATTCCAAATTTCAGGTAAAGAGAGACTGTAAATTGAGGCGTGACTGCACACGTTATTTATATCGCAAACAGGTGGTGTGTTTATTATATTTGCATTAAACTTGATGTCAGAACCCTTTTATAACCTCAGCAATAGCTTAATGATTTATCGAAAGGTTAAAGGTTCAAGCATAATAGTAATAATGAAATTTTGTCCCACCTTAGTGCGTCCTCCGTAACAAGGTCAGCCACATCAGCACTGTAATAGTGCTGCAGCTCCTCAAAAACTTCTTCTGTTTTCAAAGTGAAAATCTTCTTCACATAAGGTCTCCCCCCTCCGAGCAGTAAGACATTTGTGCACATTTGATTGTTTCCTCTCACTCTCCTCTCCACTTCTTCCAATGCAAGTGTTGCAAGTGTTGTCCAGGTGTGCTCAGCTTTTTCACTGATTCAGATACAGTGAGAAAGAGCTACACAATTTTTTAACACATCCCCATTAAAATTTTCATATGTTTACCTTTCACATACTGCTGCTTTGTTGAGGACCATGTTTACGTGCCTCGAAAATCAAGCAAAATGAGGCGACAGGAAGTGTAGCAGTTGGAGCTGCTGCTTTTGAACCTGAAGCACCCAGGCTGAAACCACACTTTTGCTGTAGTGCCCATGAGCAAGGTACTTACCCTGAAATGATGTTTGAAAACTACGCTGCGGTGTATAAATGGATAAATAATTGTAAACATTGTTAGCTGCAATGGAGAAAGTTGTCAGTTAAATAAATAAATATCGCTGTGGAGTAAATCTGTTGATGCTCTTTGGGAATAGCCAGTGTCAGGGTGTGAGGACAAACAGCTTCATGCCTTTACTGACAGCACGTGTTAACTTTGCTGAGCAGCTACCCATCACTACTGTCCGCTCACCCACATGTCTGGTTGTCCCCGTGTGACTGAGCAGCTGTGTTAGGAGGCGGGTCTCCTCGGGCACCAATTAGAACAGCGCGTAGCCAGCCCACCGGTACGGTGTGACACTAACATGGACCTACAGCTGCCCAAGGGGAGGGCAGAGTGATGTGCAACCTTCAAGGCGATGCCAATAAGTGTTTCTCCAAAACGAGCACCACCATCATGTCAGCCTGTGCTGGCAGAGGTGCAAAGCAGGGTGCTCCGCGGCTATCGTTGAGGGTCACCTCGATCGGCCCCTTCTCCTCCGTCAACCCATTTTGTTCGGCCAGTTTTCCTTTGCCACGTGCAATCGGAAAGGCTCTGTAGAGACTACTCGACCCAACCATATGCACATTTACTGCAAAACCCTGGTATCCAGAGTCTGTGTATTTGCATTTTTGTTGTAACAGCTCTTGAAAATTAATACCTAAATATCGGTAAACTTCTGCATAAATAGATTTTTATCGGAAGATTATCCATAATAAAAAAGATTAACATGCTAATAAAAATCTAAATAAACTGGAAAAATCAAAAAATAAATACTGTGCAGTGTACTGTAATAATAAAAAAATGCTATATATTATCATAAACAGTATTGTATACAGACATGGATTTATCTGAAGTGATAAGACACCGTTCTGGTGTTTTATCGTCTGTTTCTGCTAGTTTTGCTTCAACTGAACACATCTGAGCATCTCATTTTTAAATAAACCTATTTATTTTCATGCCTGCTGCTGTGTCAAATAGAGGCGGATGTGGCGGGTTACTTTGACACACATCTTCCCTCCACTCAACATCTGATAAAACTGAACTCCTGCTGCAAACCCCACACATGAGCCCTCTCATGTCTTGTGTGTAAGGCAGTAACACCGGTGGCAGCGCTCACATGCACATTAGTGACAACATTAAGTTGTGTGTAATTTGGAAACTGGTGTTTAAGAGTGTTTTATCATGCTGAAATTGTGGATTAATAGATATATGGGTTTTTTTTTCAGATGGGCTGGGAGCACATTATTTATTTATTTTCCCCCATTTAAAATAATGGGAAAAAGGCAGTCAGTATCCAATGTGTTTTCAGGGACAAACTGCATTTGGATATTGAGAGAACACTGTATAAACTTACTTAATCGCAAATACCAATTTCAAGTTACATACATTTACCCTAGCTAGCCTAGTGCCCACTGCAACCCTAAAACCCTAACACAGTTTCTCACGGCGACTGAGAGTCCGGTTTGTGTTGAGGGGTCATCTGCTTCATGTCAGGTCACCCATGGCACTGGCACTAGCACTAGACAACCTGCGCTGTGAGTAAAGAGAGACATGATAACTGGTTCAACTAAGCCAGCAAAGCATGAAGCACATGAGGCTGAAACTGCTGTGTGAACACATTTCCACCCTGAGCAGAACTTCCCTTTTTTATCGATACACTACTGTGAATTTGCATGTGGTGATCTTTCACTCTTCCATTGATTTGGCTTCAGTGACAGACAACTGTGGAACTGATGAGACATCTGAGACAGAACATCCAGTTGTAATATGGGACGGAACCTGGAGAACAATTAAACTGTGCAGAATTAAAAAAAAAAAAAAAACTGTATAGTTTAATGAAATTCAATATCCTAATTAATAATGAACCCTGAAAAAGCTGCGTACGCTTTCCAGTGGGGAAAAAAATTCTCCTTTGAAACCACATTCCGACATTAATCAGAATCGTTGACTTGCACACAAAATTATACCTTATATCAAAACTGAGGCTAATTGACTCTTTCACATCTGAATAATTTAGAGAATATTTTGCCTTTTGCACTAATAATTCCTTAAAATGCTATCATACCAAATGCAAATATTTAATTTTGCACACACAGTGTGTGGGAGTAAGTTAAATATAGATTTATGTGCATATGTTGTACAGCTTGCACATATACAGTGGGTCCCCCATTTACAAACCTAATTGTGACCCATGATTTGTTCATTTCTAGAAAAATTCATTATTATGAAGCTTAAGGGAGCTCCTCTACACGCAAATACTGGGGCTTGAAAAAAGATTTACTGCACTTGAATGGCATGTCTGTGTATATTTCGCTCCCTCTGTTAGTGAAATGCAATTTGAGTTCTACCTTAATTTGGAGAAAAGCATCTGAAAATTTAATAAATGTAAAACATCAGATCTGGGGGTAGGAGGCAACAGCGGGGCTTTTTGCATGGGAAAAGAATCCAGTGCCCATGTGCTCTGGATCGCCTGGCCGGAGGCCTTTGACACGTTATTTTTAAAAAAGCACAAGAAAAAACTTACAAAACATTGTAGCCACCTGGAGCTCAAAAATGAATTAAAATTCAGCAATAGCCACTATAGTCAAAATATAAGCGTGACTGTAAGAAATTAGAAAAGTGACAGGAAAGTCATGCTGTTTACCTTGATGCAAACACAACAACAGAAGTTCTACATGGAGGTGGAGGATGACAGAGAGGCGGCACTTTTCTGACAGCTGGTAGGTGTAGAAGATGTAGGATCATCTGCAGCTTGTTCATCTTCACTTCTTGTATTGGCTTCTTTTACATTGCTTTAAAAAACTTCTGCCAGCGTAAACTGTTCCGCGCACTATTGCAGCATGTTAGAAGACAGTTTGGCGCCAGATTTGAGTTGCTATGCTGGTCACATTTTTTAAAAGAAAAAAATGTTTGCTACTTCTCAACAAATGTTTGCATTAGCAAAAAATTATTTAGCGGTTTAGTTTTTCAGCTCCATTATCAATTGCTTGCACCAGTCAGCGAGTGAGTTTGGATATTGTGGCATATTTCTACCTGAAAGTTATCAAGGATTTATTTGTTTATTCTTAAACCTAAAAGTGTTTTCTTATTTATCTCTCCCTCCAAAGTTTAGAACAGTTTGCTGCCATGCTGGGCCAGAAAGGTTATGACTAGCTGAGGTGATTTATTAAAAGTGGAAGGACAATATTGCAGTGAGCCAGAGGCAGACCGACACAATAATACCCCCCCTCCCCCCAGTGGACCACTGTACCCTGTCTGGTGGCACAGAGGCAACGTGGACTGTTGGTTTCAGGTCTGCTTTGGGTAAACTGAGCAGTGCAGTTACACTGCACCTTGATCCCATCTGAAAACACACCCCAGTGACTTCATAGACCTACCATAACGTTTCTGTAACGCTAAAGCAGAATAACATAAAGCTGTCACTTAGCTGTTCACCATTCTAGGACAGTCACAAAATATTTATGTACAGTAAAGATTGTAAATTATGAAGTGACAACCCCTCTGACCCACAGGTACTTGTTGTGGAACAACACGGATCTAAAGTGATGCCCCGAATACAGATCTCTAAGGCTGTACATGGTTTTGTGATGTGATGGATCCAGTGTGGTATGTGGGTTTTTTTTTTTTTTTTTTTAATGAAAATGCCCTTTGATGTGCTTTCAGAGAATAACACCAAGTACAGTGTTCGTATACCAGGCTGTGGTGACCCAAATTACGTTTGAGACCTCAAGATATCTCGGGTGTACAGAACAACGGCGAAGGCAATTAC
Organism: Arapaima gigas; assembly: GCA_900497675.1. Classification (NCBI taxonomy): domain Eukaryota; kingdom Metazoa; phylum Chordata; class Actinopteri; order Osteoglossiformes; family Osteoglossidae; genus Arapaima; species Arapaima gigas. The sequence continues at coordinate 650,967 of UFQX01000210.1, read as the reverse complement.
CTGAGATGAATGACATTATAACACTACATTTGTACTCAGGTTCTATGCTAAATTGATTTTCTGTACAGCACCCATAAGTGGTTATTTAACTCCATTGAAGTGTACATTGCGTGGAGGTGGTGCACTGAGATAAGAGAAGCGAACAATTAACAGGTTCAGGTTGAACTGTGAATTCACGTTCGGCTTGGTGAACAGAAGGAAATGCGCTACCATACATAGAGTTTCATTTCTCCAATTGTTTGTGGTCTAATAAAGAAAAGCCCGATGATCACTAGGCAAGCTTAAACGTCGAGTTTAACATTTAGTTAAAATATAGTCACATTTATAGAAATACAAGGTGTATGTGGAAACAAGTCGAGCCTCTGAAAAAGCTTTAGGTTAAGGTTGAATGGCTAAGTGGCAATGTGAAGCTGGTTTCTCTAACTTCTGCCAATGGTCCCTCTACCCCGTATCAGCATCACAGGCCCCAGGGGCTTCAGATAGAAGTTGGTTCCTGTGAAATCCGCCCATTCACGTGTTCATATGGAACACCAACTTTTCTCTTGCGGGAAAGACACCAACTTTTTGCCTTATCATAAAATGAGGATTATAAGTTTGCGACCTTGCATTTGCAGTGTGTGGTATGATGTACCTCACAGTCTACCTATGGGGCACAGTATTTCACCAAGAGTGTTTAAGTGTTCTAGTAAAACACTGTTTTGAGAAAACACACATGAATACAGTGAGCAACAGTGCACACTGCCCTCCACATAAAACCACCCAGAATAGTTACCCACATCCTTATATATGGATCCTGGCTGAAGACTGAACACAACTCAAGGCACCTATCCATAGTGACCATGAGTCGACATCAGCTCAACAGCACTTAGCAGCCACATATGCAAAATTAAATAAGCTCAGTGTTAATGGAAACGAGTACTTACCATGTGCAGAACTGTTTATGGAACAGTTTACACCCTGTCTAGTCTACTACAATAAGGCCTGGAACGGAGATACATTGTGCTAAATGCATGCTGTAAGTTTGAAAGGGTGCACTTCACGTTAGTAGTTAATGAATGAAGTACAATTGTAATGGAAAGACGAAAACTGTGTAAACTTGCCATCAGGTTAAATGGAAAAAACGATATGATGAGGTGGTCGACTGGGGAATTATGGGAATTGGTGCCCTTTAAATAACCAGCTAAATAACCTTATGCAAAAGTGGTAAATTCTAGGATTCGGAGAGCAAATCTTAATTTCTTAGAATTATACTTTATTTATTTAGTTTTAAAATGTATGCAGTTATTTATGTAACGTATGCAGTTGATATATTTTATTGTTGCATGCAGTATAAAATATAGACATTTGTTTTTGTGCAGTGGTTGAGGACAGCGTTAAATATTCCCATCAAGAAAATAAGAAAGGATTTCTTGTTATTACAGATCGTCTTACTAAGCCAAAACCTAACCACTCATAAACAAATATATATGAAAATGTATGCTGATAAAAAAGAAGGTCCGTTTTTTCATCATGTACAAAACAGGTGCTGTACATGTATTGCAGAGAAATGTTTGTAGGCTGATTTTTTTTTTTTAATATGGCAGCCACCCTTTTAGACCATTAAAACAATGAAAAATGAACGTTCAAGGAAGAACACTGATTTTGACAGCTATTTTTCGAAGCAGAAAAATGTTTTATTTGCCACTGATTTGGCCATAGTTCCACCTTGCGATGGAGTGGCGTCCCATCCAGGAGCGGCTGACATGCAAACCCAGCCGTTGACATGTGAGCGACAAACCAGTGAAATATATTAGCTCTTGTGATAATAATACTGGAATTTGTTTGGAAAAACCGACAAATATCACACTTTGACAGCCATTCCACCCACTGTATATTTTTATATTTTAGCCGTAAAGTGTTTAAAATTGCATGCAGCCTGTCATTAGCATCATCATTGCCCTGTGCTGTGCAACATCACAAGCAGCTATTTGAATCACAGGTGTTTCTTGTGGCCTAAATTTAACAGAGTCAGTTTTTCCACGTGCCGTTGTGCTGTATCTGCCCCGCTACTTATGCGCGTACTGTATATACGAGGAGCAGAGATTGTTGGAACTGGAGCAGATTGCTTATCGCAGCTTTTGCTCAGTATATTTGCGGCAGGTGAGGTGAGGCTTGCTGCACTATCCCTTTAGCTTTTAGCCTTGAGAAACCAAGAGCAAAGTCAAACTAACCATTATCTTTATTCCTTATAGGCCCTTGGCCACGTCTTAGCTTCAGTTTGAGCTTAGTGTGTTTGAGCTCATTTCTGTGTTGCTGGCAGCAGTTCCACAGCGAAAGCCTCTGACCAGAATTCTCTGTATTATTTCTTAGTAATATAAAAACAGAGTTTTATGTGTTTTATTTTTTCTCGCACTAATTGAGGTGCATTTTTACTCGTGTGATACCTGGTTCTTGTTTCGGCGAGTTATTATTTCATTTGCATTGGTGTTTTTTATGTCCTTTTCTATGACAGGTAATAGAAACCTCTTGAACTTCAAATATGACACAAGACAGACATATTGCCCACACCTCTACGAAAAGCAATGTCTAAAAAAGGCTGCTAAAGTCTACAGAAGGTAAAATAATCAAATTCAGGGGGTTCTTTTTGGTTGTCCTTACATTTGATAGAATCCAAGGATAAATCTGCTCAGCCAGTGGATTCCCTGTGTGCTACTGCATGGCCACCTCAAGAGTACATGGCAGCAGCGGCATGGATGCACACACGGCAAAAGTCATGTTCATTCAGCTCAGACAGAAAAAAAATGTAGAAGGATGACAAACATCCTTGAGAGAAATGTGGAATGTTTTTCCGCTGCCAAAAATGAAAGGAGGAATGATGCCAAATGCTTTAAGACATTCAGTTAGTGTCACTACCCTAAGTGAGAAAAAAATATCATTTTTAAGGTTAATTAACTAGCTGGTTCTTTATCCGAGAAAACAGTTCACGGTATGTGAAATCCATCCCCTTTATTTGACAGAGAAGAAAGCCAAAGGAAAAATTACAAATGTCAGTTTTTAATTGCTGTTTAAGGATGTTATAAAATGAAAGATTGGCGTTTAAGGCAATTATAATGGGGGCTTGGATGCATTATTCAAAACAACTTTTACACTTTCCCTGCACATAAGTGAATTCAGTTAGCTGTGTTTATTTGTAGATCGGTTACAGGTTCCACAGAGAGGAGAAACATGGCAGCTGAAGCTATACCTGTTTGCGATTCCACTCAAAACACATTTTCTAACTGAACTCTGCCGATATCAGAGTTGGCAGCTGTGCTGCGAGCTGCAGCCTGGTTCCGCTCAAAAAAACTTTGATGTATCTTCTGCCGGTTGATGGGGAAATAAATATAAAATAATGTGGTTTATAATCTAGACGAAGACATTTACAGGGCTGTTAAAAATATCTGAAATATTTATTACAAACTGTTCCAGCACAGCTGGGATAGACTAGCACTCTGTGATTTTGGGATAGGCTCTGGACTGCCGTGACCGTGACCAGAATTAAACGGTTAATGACGATGGATGGATGGATGGATGGATGGATGGATGTTTCACTACAGGACCCTTTTCATTAAGAAATATTGCAAAGGAATGCATGTCACATATTGTGGGATCTCAACCAACTGTCAAGAAGTTAATGTACAGGCATGTATTTTACAGCAGGCGGAGAGTATGTCGCCATCACGTATGTCCGAGTGTGGATCAGTCACGTGACCTCCTTCTAACCCTCCTCTTATTTTCTCCAGTTATACTCAGGGATACACTCATTCAGGTTTTAAGAATACAGGTTTGTTTCGTTTAATATTTGCAAGGCATTTCTTTGCTTTTACAAGGAGGAGGTTTGAACTTTGTGGCCTCCTGACAGCTGAGCACCGTGAAACCAGTGCCACCGTGTATCTTCTTGGCAGCTATGCTTTGGCTCATGCATTACCTCCATTGTCTCTTTTACGCAAATTTCAACTGTTATAATCTCCAGTCATGGTGCCCATTTGGATGATCCCAGCAGTGAGGATGTGTTTGCTAAGTGTGCGCCGTGTAGAGGTAAGATGGAGCTGATCGATCGCAGGTAAACAGCGGTTCAGTAGTACGGAGTAAATAACTAAGTGCTTTTTTATGCTGTGTTATGATGAACATTGTGAAATAATCAGGGTGTCGGTTTTGGGAAGAAAGAATGCATAAAAGTTTTTTTTTTTTACCATCGAAACTTGTGATAATTAGGTCTTTTGTTTAATGAACCCTGACCTTACAAAGCGTTTTCCCGGAACAACTTACTTGTGTAAGGCAAAGGCGGACCGTAGTCATCTAAATTCTGTAATTGCCTTGGTTTCACGTGCTTTGGATCAGTTGTGTGAGTGAATTGCCTCCAGGGGGCCGAGTGAAAGAAGAAAAATTTAGGTTGCTAATAAAAAACTAAAGGACAGGAAACAAATGAACTTCTGAGTTCAACTTTGGTTATAGTCAACTTGTATCAAAGAAAACACAGAGGAACTTCAAAAAGCCTGACTCTGCAGTGCTGATGGAGCACTTGCTGGGCGCAAACCCTCTGTAACACCTGGAAATTCACCTGGGGGGCCTGAATGCAGCAGTAAAAAGTTTTTAAAAAAGTGCTTTTTATTCCTAATGGGGTGACTTTTTTGCCCAGCAATTCCTTGACTCAACCCTTTTCTAGAAAGCTTGACATAGATATTACAGTTAAGGCAAGAACACAGAATAAATTCTGCGCTGTCCTGTTGAGATGCATCGGTCATTCCTGCATTTGGTAGCTAAAGCGATCGTTTCAAAAAGGAGAAAAGTTTTTTGCATCGATTTGCTCAGTGTTATCCTGGCATATTTTATCACACTAGAAGCTTGTTTTACTTGATCTCGCCAACTTTAATCGATGCTAACCTACTAAAAACCAGTCTCAACTTGTAGGCCCAGCAGTATCTACAGCATCAGTTAAATCAGTGCACTTGTTAAACAAAAGCAGAGCTCACCAAATTCACGTTCATTTCACACCAATCGGAAGGAGAAGGAAATTGTCCCGTTATGCCAAATTTCCCAGTGGAGAACAATCGTCAGTCTGCCTTCAAAATTCTACATCACGTCCCAGTTCCCCGTACATTTAATTTTAAAGACAGTGTTACGTTTGACATTGCTGTCACCCTCATATTTCTTAAGAACAGTGCCTATGGCAAACCAAAACAGGCTGGCTAAAAATCATAAAAGATCCTTGATCACTCTGAAAGAACAGTGATAATTCCAAAATGCCTGGTATTTGACAAAGATCTGATGTTGACTATAAAGAGCTGACAACCAATTATTTCCAGATTTAACATTTTGTGGTTTTAAGCCAAATTCAACTTTTAATGAAATTCTCCCCCAAAATTAATGATAGGTGTTCTTTTCAAGTGATTGATCTTCTCTTAAATGTAGCTTTATCTTTCTGGGCTATTTTTTATGGGACTGCTCGCTCACTCACTCACTTTTATTAACCACTGCTCCTTATTAGGGTCATGCTGGTGTGGAGCCCAAAGGATGGACTCTTGCCATTGGGGTAGGAGGAGCACACCCAGGATGGGATGACAGTCCATCACAAAGTAACAATATATGCGCATGTATTGACACACAGTTACAATTTGGAAGGTTTGGAGCCACCGATTCGCTCGGCAATGCACATCTTTGGGCTGTGGGAGGAAACCAGAGCACCCAGGGGAAACCCCCACAAACACCGAGCAAACGCCGCACAACCTGAACTGGATTCAAACCGACACCTGAATAGCCCGAGGAGCTTCGAGGCAGCAGCGCTACCCATCGGTTTATAGGCAAACCTTTTCGGAGGTGGAATTCCAGACTTAACGCGGCTTTAATTGCTTCATTCGTGTATAAATGGCCTACTTGAGTGATGTCACTGTGGATAAAAGTGTCTGTCAAGTACAGAGCTCTGAAAAAAGTGAGCAGGGTTATTTTGAGTTTTATCTTACCTTACAAATGTGTCTTTTTTATTGCTATTACTTTGATCTGAAGCCTTATTTGATATGAAACGCATAACAGATGAAAATTATTTGTACTGCTTCAGTGTTACTGTGGTATGTACATCCACCATAACTTGAAACAAATCCTCAATGAATTTTCAGGGTAACGGACGTTTTGCATTCTGATCATTATTCGGCATTACCCAGATGAACTGGGTTCTGTTGGATCAGCTACAAAATCAATTTTGTGGTTTGGCTAGAATAAGACAAATAAAGATTGCCAATTCACCGAACGAGGCTCGGTGGTTTCAATAATGGGCAGTATGATCTGAAAGATTGAAAAGCTACAGTAATTGAGGCCTAACTGAATCTAATCGTCCGGCAGGGATATCCCAATGGCAGCTTTTTCACACATCCACAACGCCCAGTAGTTTTCCATTGCTTGCAATGAATAACTATGATAAGGCAAATGTTGTATTACTCAATACGAGGATAACCGATGTCCAAGGTGGAATCCATAAAAATCCCAAGTACCCCCCGTGAAGACATTAGCCATGCTACGGGCATCTGTGCTTCCTTAGACTAAATGAGATACACAGCCTCTTCTCAGCTATGTGTCGCTCATCAAAATCATATTTATCGCAGTTTGCCTCTGTCGGTAGTGTCTGGCTATGGTGGCACAAGAAAAATCATTAGAGAGCATAGATGTAAACTTTAGAAAATTTAATTAAAAAAAAAAAAAAAAACAACAAACTTCCAGTGTGCAGAGAGACACATTTTTTGGCACACATGTATATTTGCCAAAGTAAGAAAAATGTTTTTTTAAAAAAAAAGCTCGCCTGTGCCTCTGAGGAGGTTTCTCTGCGCTGTGTCATCATGAGGTCTTCCAGTGTGATCAGGACCATGCTGACTCTAACCTTGGTGAATGACAGCTGAAGCTCTGTTTTAATGCACGGCACTGATGGGATCAGACCATTTTTAAATACCATTAGTCAAAATCATGGTTTCGGATGTTCAGATTTAGCTGCACATATGAATGGCAGATGGACTCACACTGGATTTTTTACTAAACCTAAGATACAGGACTACTAGTTGTGGAAACTGGCATCTAAATGTAAAACATGAGTTTCCAGTTTGACACTCAAGGTCTGGTTCCCCCCCCCCCCCCCCCCCCCCCCC
>UFQX01000210.1:631418-643788 GCA_900497675.1 Arapaima gigas | reverse complement strand
CCCCCCCCCTCTCTCTCTCTCTCTCTCTCTCTCTCTCTATATATATATATATATATATATATATATATATATATATATATATATATTCATACATACATACATGCACACATATATATTAAAATAGAATGCATTTGCTGATAGGAGTGAATTAGAAGAATGCTGTAATAAACATTTGTTTTTATAACTAGCTGGCAATCTGGTGAGAAGTTATGTCATCAACAAAACTCACATAATTTCGAATTTTAAAAATCGATAGAATGTGTAAAATGACAAGATGACAAATATTTGCCTTGTCAAGTCATAAGTCATTAGCATCAGCTAAAAGTTGCACTGGAAAAAAATCCAATAGAGCACTCACCCCTTATAAACTTGGTGTCCAGTGGTTAAGTAATGCTGGCTGCGCATGTTTTTGAAATGATTCAGTCCATGAATGCATGAGATGTACAGTACAGGTGAAAAGTGTGACTACACCTGAGCAACCTGGGCATCACCTGTGTGGAGCAAACTGGACAGAAGAATGAAGCAAAGCACCACAAGTGTCCTCCTTGTCTTGGTACTGCTGCAAGAGCCTGATCAAACTTTTAAAATCTAGCAACTTTTGACTGGTATAGGCAAGACATCCTTGTGACATTTAGGCAGTATCTACAATGTTCACCGCAAGTGCATTTAACTGCAGATACTAACACACTGTTCTTGACTTACTGTAACTTTCTTTGTTGCAAACATTTCATTTAGCCAGTTAATTTATCATAAAGAAACCAAAACATTTTAATGTCTAATTTGTAAAATATCAAATGTAGTTCTAGTGAACAATATTTTATTTTCACCATATTACAAATAGGACTTTCATGCTTGAAAATTATATAAAACCATTTAAAGCAACTTGACCTCAGGCACTGGCGTTATTAATTCGTTTGAATGACTAAGATCAACAAAAAATACAATCATAAGTCGTTCTTAAAAATAGATTTGCACCATAATACAATGATGAGATTAACAAGGAAATACAGCAAATATATGTGACGTGAAGGACAACAGTGATGCTGACAATGCACCTGCTAGTGAACTGATTTGTTCTGGAGGTAGTTTTACCCCCTTTGTTGAACTGGGCCATTGGGCCCCCAGAATTACGTTTGCATTACCTTATCTGCAATATTCTCTTTCTAAAAACCTCACCCTCTTCAAGCAGAGTTTGAAGCCTGATGTAGTATTGTACAAGTTTATACAAATTTTTACCGTGTCCATAGCTTCCCTCGGACATGGTAAGTCCCATTCTGTTGTTTTTTTCATGTGCCTGAAGCTTCTCTTCAAAGCTACTTACTTTGATTTACACATTTATAACACCTGCTGCTTCATTTAACCTTACTTTGTAAACCATAGAACCAACTTCTTTTGCCGACTATCACAGTGTACTGTATAATACGTTATTTATTTGTTAACAGAACTCATTACAAAACATCAGTGGGTGAGTTAACAGCCTGTTTTATCTGAAAATGAAAAAATATATATGTACATGAATTGTGCGTGTGTGCGTGTGTGTGTGTGTGTGTGTGTGTGTGTGTGTGTGTGTGAGTATATTTGTATATTTGACATAATTATTCCAAGCTGTATTTCTCTCAGAAGAAGGGCTATGTGATACACATTAAATACAGTTTTGTTCCATTTTTGGCTCTTAGCTTGGCTTCTGCACAGCTGAAATGCCCAGAAATTGAATATCCACAATTTTTACAGTATCGTAATCAAGTCTCATTTTTTCAAAATTCTGTAGTTTCTGGAAGAAACTGATCTGTTCTCTTATTTGCAGAGTGGTGCGGGCACACTGGGGGCACATCCTGTTGATTTCTTCAGAAATGTCTTTAGAGACTGTCTTGGATGGAGGGATGCATTTCAGTGAACAATGTGACTACTTCGCATACCCTAAAAAGAAAAATATATTTATTTTAGTAATCAAAAATTGGCACCAAAATCATTGCTACTTATTTCCATTCGGATCTTATGTGAGTAGATGCTATGAAAGTAAAAATTATTTATCACAGATATAATCCTAATCACCACCGTTACTCATATAAAGTTTCGTATTTAAACCAAAATAATCTGAAATTGCAGTATTTCAGGCAGAAATTCTCTGTGTCTACACAGCGCTCTGTAATAATAATCGCATCAGCGTGGAGATAGATGATGGCCTCCCAAGGAGGTCAGAAGGTTTTCAAGATGTACCCAAACAGCTTTGCTCAGAATACGTCCACTTTGTTTCGCATATTTAAGGATTACTAACTTACCTTCCACATACTGAAAACAGCAGAGTTTGGTTTCAGCCACATCATCAATGCCCTACAATAGAAACCAAATAAATAAATAACCTTGAATCATGTGAGAAAGCACACAAAATAACCAACAGGTGACACAAAGGTGACATTCCAGAAATTGAAACATGATTTAACTGACATTTTTATTGAAACATTGTTATCAAGTCTCTTAAATCAAAAGTATTGTCCATATAAGAGCAGAGAAATGTGTTATAGTTATTTATCGTGCTTTTATAAAAAGCTAGTTTTAATAACACATATCTAATTAGCAACAGCACTGCCTCTCGATCCGTTTCTACGCTTTATGCATTTAACAGTGTTTAGGGAGGGAAAAAAAAAGATTTTAAAATATATTATGAAGCTGTTTTTTGACTATTTACTTTTGGAAGTGTTTTCCGTCAAGGTAAATTAGGTGAGATTAAAATGGTCACTGGATTTATTTACCTTGTCACCCGGAGACCTTTTTAACAGCTACTGCCATCCGTTTTCAGGCAAGGTCAGCACCATTTAGATTCTCTTAACTGCACTGCACTGGGCAAGCAGCCTTGTTTAGACACTGAAAAAGTCTTGCTTGACCAAAGGAAACAATGTAAGAACAGAAACAGCAAACAAAGTCTACAAAGACCTGCAACCGGACTCTTCATTTCCATAAACGTTTGACGTTCAGCCTATACAGTGTTTATTTTTTGGAACGTTATTCTAGGCTTTCTCGGCTTCAGACACACATACAGGCACAATACATTAAAAGCAAATGTTCCATCTAAGTTGATTTGGCATTATGTTAAATTAATCACTTACAGGTCTCTAATGATAGAGACTAAAGATGGAGACATTTGTATTTTTATACCATTTACACCAATCTGTTCATTAACACAGTGATGAGAAATGACTCGCCTGCCTTGTTATATGCAAATAACAGTACCGAAATCGAAAGCATCACCAGCGGTGTGGCAATTAAAATGAATGTTATTTTGTTATGTCGCTTCCACACGAAAGGTCTAAGAAAAGGTCACGCTGAAGACTACATCAGCGTTAACCGCGAGTACAATTCAATTAAATTAATAATAACAAAAAACTGCATACTGCTTTTTTTTCCCGAAAGGACGCGATTGTTCAGTGGTGCAGTTTTTAAAGAAAACACTACTACCGCCGTGGCTGTTAAGTAAGATTATATGGTTTAAAAACTTTCACTAAACAGAGTCCTTGAAATGAATCTGCGCTGACTGTTAAATTTTTTAAGTTTAAATTATTGCAATTTTTTAGCATGGACATCGTACAATTAGTGGCTGACACAAGGGTGGTTTTTTTCAAAAAGTTTATTTATTATCAACAAGACTAAAATATTAATTAAAGGGCTTACACAAGCTATATTATTAATACAAATAGATACTACATCTAGCACATCTACTACCAGGTAAGAATCTGTTGTTTTTTTTTTTTTTTGTTTGTTTTTTTCTGCTTCCATTTCCTTATTAGAGGAGCGGCAGCTTTATGTTGTGACTAATTGGGGAAAAATAATGATGCTTTTCAACATTAGCCGTCTTGCTCTGTGTCCAGAACTAATGGAGTCAGAACAAACAGATCTATCACATTTTACACATTTTTCAGTGACGTTAAAAGGCATGGATAAGTGTCAGAAATAAATGTTCGGTTACCGAAGCCACACTTGTAACATTTGTTAAAAGGGAACACTGCTGTGATCAAATACAGAATCAGGCAAATCAAAGCAAGCCAGAATGATCTTAAATGGAAAATCAAAACCCACAGTGGTTACACAACATGCTTCTATAAGCCCTTTAACACTAAAGAACTCTCAGTTACAAAAAAAGGAAGATTACAGCAATATTTGCATCGTGATTTTCTGTTCTCGATCGGTAAGGGTAAATTTACATGGGACGTAAGTGACAGTATACCAACGACTCAGCGGAAACAGGATCTATATTACCCCAACCCACTATAGAAATAAACTAGTAAACTAAACAACTGACATTTTAAAGTATTAAGACCCTCTATTTAGCATAACTGTCTCGTTCATTTCAAATACTGGTTTATAAAGACGGACTGTTTACCTATTTTACAAACTGAAGTATCCCCAGAACATGATGCCATTACATAGGTTATGTATTTGTTTTATGTATATTGTCCAGTGGTATTTTTTTAAGCAAGTGTTACAATTAAATATCGGTGTCTCCATCTCCTTTCTTTTATCCAGATTTTTTTTTTTTNTATTGTCCAGTGGTATTTTTTTAAGCAAGTGTTACAATTAAATATCGGTGTCTCCATCTCCTTTCTTTTATCCATTTTTTTTTTTTTTTTTTTTAGTTTTTAATTTTGTTTTTTTTTTGTCAGTTTTATTCCAAAAGGAGGGTTTGTCCAATAGAAAATCCATTACTTGGAATGACAAGGGACTTAGGGGGACGTGCTATTAGCAGTTCAGTATCTGGAGTATGGCTGCTCTCGGTACGCTCCCTTGGTTGTTCTTGCCGGTGGGGCTTTGTGTCGACTGTTGCTCCATTCCTCCTGGCCTGGTGGAAGAAGAACGGAGAGGCAGAAATAATCTATAGATTTCCCCTTCGCTTTTGTCTTTGCAGAGTATTGCATGAAGCGGCGGCGACAGTTTTAGGGTTTTACAAACAACTGCATTGTTCCAGGCTTTACTTGCTTCTGTAATAAACTAACTAAAACAAATTTTTGCCAGCAGTAAGCCCAAGTGTTAAGTTATCTGGGCGGCGTTATTGGTCTTTCAACCTCGGACCGGGCGTTTATTTATTCTCAACAGAACATGAAAGGATGCTTGAATGGAGAGTGTTTTGTGTCTCGCAGCAAAAAGGTCACAATCACCATTAACCAAAATCAGCATTTGTGAAAGCCCATCACTGTCAGGACACAAGTGCCTGCATCGATCGCTTCTTTTGTCTGATCTTCAGCTGGCCGAGGTTCATCCCTGGAGCGAGAACTCACAACCGGGCGTGAGAGGAGAAGCATATCTTTTATTGTTTCCAGACAGGCCTTCTGTTGGTAGTCTGTAACCGATAGTTTTTAATTAAACCTGTCACCTTTTCACTTTGTGTCATTTTAAAGAATGGACTCAACAAGGTAACCTTATGTCTGAAAACGGGACTGTATGTCAGCTTCGTTTATTGCACTGTAGGGCTCCTTTCAACTGTCAAACGGATTTCTGAAATTTCCCAAAATGCATGTCTGTTAAGATCAGTCTGAGGTCAAGGACAATTTCTAGTGGGGAATGCTACAAAAATATACAGTAGACAGCGCTGAAGTGTTGAGCTCCCACAGAGAAAACAGCCTTAATATGGAATTAATGGGGAGCTGATAGACCTGCAGTGTTTGCTTTCAGCAGAGAAGACATCCGATCCCTGAACAGTAACTGTGAGCTAACATCACTGCTAGGATTTCTAATTCCGGCCTCTAATTTGTCAACTTCCAGTCTTTATGTTTAAACACGACATTTGCAAATCAGCGCAGACGATCGATAACAGAGATGAATTCATTTCGCTCACAACCACTCTCGACATCTGTTTTGACTTACCCTGAACTAGTCCTTTGAAACGAGCATTTCCACAACCCAAGATGTGATCGTCTCAAAGAGACCGTAGCGGGATTTAACTGGATGTCATTCCATGTTTAATACCACATGGCTAAACTAGGCCTTTGACTCACGGAGACGTCAACATTTCCAAAAACCGATTCAAAAATGTATAGCTGCTGCTAAACCTTCGGATTATTTCTGGCAAGTTCATTAGTCACGTTTCTTAGGTTATTGTTCACGCGAACTTCTAAATGCATCAACTGGCCCAGAGACACTCTTGCAGGCTGTAGGACTCGAAATGAGACGTGTTGTGTAAAAGTCGCGATTAACGCGAGCGTCACGATAACTGTTAACAGCAGTGTTACTAGTGCGCGCGCGCACACACACACACGCACACACACCGTATGAAGTGGCGTCACACTTTGAAATGACGCAAGTGAGGAACAGGCTCCCGAGAAAATGAACAATGCAGGCTACAAAGGATCGGTTTGCGGTTCGAACAAAGACCAACCTTAGAGGTGTAAAGGTAGATTAAAACAGTGCTCTAAGGTCTGTATTGACAATCTTATCTTTTGACAAGTGGAGCTGCTGCATTGTTAAAATAAAACAAAGGCGCGCTATACGAAGCAGCAAAGCGAGGGGCCCGAGTCGCTGATTTTCTAACGATAAGCCGGTTAAATGTGAAAATATGAAAATATTCGGGAATAACAATGACGGTGACATGGGGCAGGGTCTATGACGGCGGTGTCAGTTAAAATGCTGCCGAATTAATGAACTGCAAATCCACATTAAACATGAAATGAATTACATCAATACATTTATAAGCCACAGAATTATTGCACGAGTCGGTTCATTGAACTCACCATATGAATCGTAGGAATCCTCACTTATGCCATGTCCATATTCATAATAATCCTCTGAGCTGTGAAAAAGACAACAGTGAAGATACATTTATTTATTTTAGTAATAATAATGCAGGAAAATACATATGAAGGTCATAGAAATATGGAAATAACAGCGATAAAACCAGACTGGTACAAACATGGCACAACCACATTTGAAACGCATGTAAACGGAGAGTTGGTAAAATAGCAAAAAAAAGAAACACGTGATTGTTAATCGTACGCTTTGCGAAACTGTGCCACAGGAGAGGTGGTTAATAAACTGGTAAAGCCTACACATGCACTGATGTAAAAGAAATGCGAACCAACAGGTTATAAATAATACAGATACAAGTAATAATTCAAATACAAATAATCATTGCAGAACAGTGTCGGGGACATATATGTTCCATATATGATCCTTTGTGGTTTCAGCTATGGGATGGCTGTCTGTGTGACTGCTTTCACTGCTGAAATGTAGCGCACCATCATAAATAAACCATCGCCATGCTTTTTTGCCCTCACTCCCTGCGTAGCTTATGCTTCCTCTTTGGGCCTTAATACTGCATCACTGTCTCACCGTATCACATATGGAGATATGAGGGGTCATCAAAAATAAAAGAGACCATCCAGCATTTTTGGTTCGGGACCCTGGTGGCTTGCAGACAAAACAATCCAGCTCCGGCGACACTGAACATTGCCCGTGTCATTTGGCCCAGAGTGGTAATTTATTGTAGGGCTGCCATCAATCCTGAAAGACCTATTGCACCTGAGTCCACGTCCTGCAGCTGTCAGTCTTATCCTGCAAGGGGAACGTTGTTTCCCTTCCCTGTGCTTTGAAGCCCAACAGACATTGTTGGAGGGACACCAGGTGCCAGTGATCGAGCTTTAAAGCTACAAGCAGCAAGAACTGCACTTTACGGACGACAGCCTTGAATAAAGAAATATACCTTACAGCTTCTAGCTTTTATTTAAGAAGGCTGAAGAATACAAATAGAGAAAAGATATCATAAAGCTGTAGGTAAAAATATGCTTTATTCTAGCTTGTTATTAAACATTTATTAAAAATGCAAAGTATTGTTTCCTTGTACATTTATAATAAACAACACACCAGATCAAGCTGAACATATATGTTCTGTTTTTTTCACAGAGAAGCCGATATTCTTATTTGGAAAGGCAGACTTCCAGTTCACTTCTCTGCAGACACATTTCCACGTTCATGTCACCCAGGTTTGGAGCCATTATGTGACATCAGTATATATAAAAATCAGTGCTTGTTTGTCTGCTTGTTCTTCATGCACAGCTTTGTTTTTCAAGCCACACACTTGAAATCCGGTACAGTGATACTGACCCTAAGTGATGTTTTTGTGCAGTCAAGTACATTTGACGCCAAAACAACTGCACAGAAGTGAGCGAATGACAAAAGCGGCAACTGTTTGAACACGGGCCACATGACGTAGAGACTGAGAATACAGATGCTGGGGACAACGTTATCAAATAGCTTTACACTCGTACTTGTGTGAATTTTGAATATTTCACTGATGTGGTTTGGCATGTTGGGACTTCTCCACTTAGATACCGAGTTAGGTATTAATATATACCCCTGGTTATATTGGGAGCTCAAATATAGAGCTATAGGTGCATAATTTATTACACTGTGTACAGAACGTGACATATACATCTTTTTTTTGTATGCTGAATAAAACAGCTGGAGAGAGACAGGGGGAGGAGTGATGGACGTGTGCTGGGGGACAGGTGTGGCAGTGGGTGGGGGGGTCAAAGGCACAGCAGTGAATGATTGTAGTAAGAACCAAACTGCCATGTGCACACGCGCGTGCGCGCACACACACACACACACACACACACAAACATATACACACAAAGTGCTACAAACATTAGTGAAGGGTACTAAATGCAACAATTTTAAATGAAATAGTTAAAGAGGGAGGGACAGAGGGGTGGGTGAGAGGGGTGGGTGCTACAGAACTGCCAAGAGGGAGGGGAGATGCGGTGGGAGAAAGGACCCAAGCTGATGAAAAGATCAGTGACTGGTGGGAATATTTCAGAGATGGGAAAACACCACCACCATCACAGTCATGTCGAGTGGTGACAGGAGACAGTAACTATAATATGTGCGCAAATAAAAATATCTATTTGTAGAGTCAATACAAAATGTAAAAATTAAGAAAATGCATATGACACACAGCCGCAAATTACATAAGGGTACATATTTTATTTCTTTCTTTCCATTGGACAACCAGCAGTGCACGTGTTTCTCTCTGCTGTGTTCGGCCTGTTTGACAGAACTGGCAATACTTATGCAGCCACTTCAAGGGTGATAAGGATTGGTGGTATAGATATATAAATATAGAGCACCACTGCGTGTATGTTTATGTCTACACACACACACACACACACACACACACCGGAACATATTGTCACGCCCCCTGCTCTGCCTGCCGTTCCGCTCAGCTCCACAATCGCCAGCACCTGCTCCTTGTTTCCCCGAACAGGGTATAAAACCTGTGTAGCCCGACACACCGATGCGATGTATTGCCCATGTTACTACTGAGCGTACCGAGCATCTCTCCCGTTAGCCTGTCCGGTATTCGACCCTCGCCTGTCCCCGACCTTCGATCTAGCCCGACCACTTCTGGTACTCCGTTGACTTCTGGATCTGACCCTTGCCTGTGTACTGACCACAATTCTGGAACTTCGCTCGCTAATAAACCTCATTTGCTAACTCGCGCCTGCTCACGTCTGCTTCCTGCCCACGGCGTCACATATATAAGCTATTACTTTTTATCTTTCCACCTTTCTTCTTTCTGACCCAGGCAATGTCAGGTAACTCAGCTAGTAAGTAATTAATCTGAAAAGAAAAAAGATAAAGAAACCTAATGTATGTGAACTTACCGTGTATATGTGACCCCACTGAGTGTATAAAATGAAAAAAATACCTAAGATAGGTGTCCCTAAAAGGTGTTTTGGAGCATACCTTTAATTCTTATTAATTACTACAAACTCATTTTCCACTCTGGTGTTCAGCCATTCAGTGGTAAATATTTGTTGGAGGAAACACGCAGCACTAAGCAGATGGCTGATGACAGTGTGGAGCCTGGGACTTTGGAGAATTGAGAAATCCACATGGCTCAGGTGGAGGGGAGGGGAGGGGAGGGCAGGTGAGGGGAGGGGAGGAGAGGAGAGGAGAGGGGGGGCTGTGTGCTGTTACAAACCACTAATTTCAATTGTGACACTTGGTCAATATCCCCACACAGCCCCTCACCCCATGGCCACGTCTACCCAATTACCCTTGTCAGTAACTGCTCGGGAACATCCTGAAGGGCAAGGATCCAGGTGCAATGGCCTGCAAAAATGCTCTTCAGTCCAACGCATCCCCGTGACCATAAGTATTCTAGCTAATTGAAAAATGAATTGTAACTGATCAACAAAAGAGTGTCAATTTAGATGCTCAGTCAGTTAAAGGTACAGTAAGCATGCTCATTCCATATGGAAATACCTTCTTTTACATATCTATTTTTGAAATATGGAACATCTCTTGCATCTCCTGCAGGACGTTCTCTAAATTATAATGCATTAAGACCATTATGGTAGATAAATACAGGGCTTAGTGCAAAGGATGGACTTGCTCTTTTAGCTTTATAAGATATTTAGGACAGCACTAGGATGATACAATAACACACACGTGCATGCACGCACACACACCATCCACTTTATTAGGAGCACCTGTACAGCTGCTTGTTCACACAAATATCTAATAAACCAATCATGTGGCAGAAGCGCAATGCATAAAATCACACAGACACGGGTCATGAGCTTCAGTAAATGTTCACATAAAACTTCAGAATGGGGACAAAAAATGTGATTTAAGTGACTTTGACTGTGGCATGGTTGTTGGTGCCAGATGGGGTGGTTCGAGTATTTCAGAAACGGCTGCTCTCCAGGGATTTTCATGAACGACAGTCTCCAGAGTTAATACAGAATGGTGCAAAAAACACCCAGTGAGTGGTAGGTCTGTGGGTGGAATCACCTTGTTGATGAGAGAGGTCAGAGGAGAGTGGCCAGACTAGTTTGAGTTGACAGGAAGGCTACAGTAACTTAAACAACCGCTCTTTACAACAGTGGTGGGCAAAAATGCATCTCTGAACGCACAACACGTCGAACCTTGAGTTGGATGGGTTATAACAGCAGAAGACCACATTGGGCTCCACTCCTGTCAACCAAGAACAGGAAGCTGAGGCTACGGTGGGCACTGGCTAGCCTAAACTGGACAGTTAAAGACTGGAAAGACATCACCTGTTCTGATGAATCCTGATTTTAGCTGCAACCCTCAGATGGTGGGTCAGAATTTGGCATAAAGAGCATGAAGTCACGCACCCAACGTGTCAACGGTATCAACAGTTCAGGCTGGCAGTGGTGGTGTAATGGTGTGCCGGATGTTTACTTGGCGCACATTGGGCCCCTAATCCCAATCGAGCATCATTTGAATGCCACAGCCACAGATGGGCCACAATTTACCTGTCTTCTAATGGCTATTTCTAGCATCACAATGTGCAATGTTTGCAATTCAGTGGCCACCCCGGGTAAACCAGATGTGAATCCAGTGGAGCACCTCTGGGATGTGGCAGAATGGCAGATAGGCAGCACGAACGTACAGCTAAAAAAAAATCATGTCAGCATGGACGAGACTGCCCAAATAATGTTTCCAGCACCTTGGTGAATCCATGCCACAAAGAATTAAGGCTGTGCTGAGAACAAAGGGGGGTTCCTACCCAGTATTAGAATGGTATTCCGAATAAAGCGGCCCGACTTGTGTTTGAACGTGTGGGATATATAAAAGATTCTGCTGATTTATGAGCGACTCCCCTAGTGGCGCTACGGATAAACTAAACAACAGCGTTATGGCCGTGTTTAACCATTCCATTAGATGGCGGGCATGTTTTAATTCCCATTAGAAGTGTGGCTGTGTCATAATTGCAAAACTGCTCAGACTTTCTAAATAGGTCACGCTTTGATTTGACATTCATTAGCAAGACACGTCCTGGTTCGGCGACTCCCCTGCCTCTCAGCTGGTGAAGACAAAGAGAATAATCATCCGCCTTAGCAGTCGGGCTGGACCTTGGCACAAAAACACGAGTGCTGTTAGATAACCTTGCCCGCGCAATCGGGAATTCGACTTCGATCCCGCTTCCCAAGGAATGGCAGCTCTCTGAAGCATCTGTCATCGCCACGAATGGCTGGTTTTAAGTACCCACGTTGTTGCCCCAGTGCTATTAACCAGATGGCAATGCTAAATCTGAATGATGTACTACACGTCCCTCTGTGGACGTTGTTTGCTTATATTGCCATTACCCCTCGATTCCTCAGTGATAAATCCTTAGGACTGGAACGTGCATTAAGAAAGGTTGGAAAGACACGAGGGCTAAATTTAGTGCCAGACACACACCTTTCTCCCACATCCAAGCGATTCATTCTGTAAAATGTGTAATAATTTTCCATCAGAAAATTTCCTTCAAAACAGGGTTCCTTACCCCTATAACAACACGCCAGGAGGTGACAGTGGACTCCCTAAGATGCCATACAAAGGTACATCTTGCGGGGCGGGGGGGGGGGGGGGG